>JAQFZW010002167.1:0-19333 GCA_034687055.1 Heteromurus nitidus
CCCACAAATAATACATCAAAACACTGGAAAATATTTAGAAATCCCAATTACACAAATAATTAGCACGTAACTTACCATTTTGAAAGATTTAACTAAATTTGTAAGTGGAGGAAAGAGGAGAATCTGTCGGCTTTTAGCAGAGCTCAGACACAGACATAAAGACTGATGGACAGAGACAAACACACACACCGTGTTTCACATTCACTCGCTCGCGCTGCACCACCACAGCGAGAACACCTTCACCAACAAATCCATTCACTCCAAACATCTCACAACTCACGAAGTTCTTATGCACAAAATATATGGTGGCTCTGTGGCTGGTATACACATTCACTTGGCAGGTGGAGCTCAACTTCATCGGACAAAGTTGAGACTACTCTTTTGTGATGACGCTTGGACCAGGAATATGTTGTAAGTCAAGATGCCCCTAAATGCAAACCTGAACCTATAAATAGTAATTTTATTGATGCGATAATAAAATTGATGATAATTTTGGGAAAAAAATCTTCCTTATATCCTCAATTTCCGTTTCTTAATGTCTTACACCTTGAACAAGTCTTGCATATTGCATATAGCATTGTGGTTTGGTTTGGTATTATTTGTATGACACTATACTGCGCTATGGATTGATTGTGTCATCAAATTATATCCTGAATTCGGATTGGTTTTTGGTAAGGTGGTCGTATGTTGGTGGTAGTGATTGTATACTTTTATTTGTGTATTAGCGTGATGCTTATACTGCTGCTTATGCTTTGACTTGAAAAACAAAAACTTGGAATAACAAAAATAGATTGCACGTGCTTTTCAATACTCATTCTAGTCATATGCGGTGTGTACTTCAAATTCAATTAATAATAATATAATGCAGTTTGGGGTTCACACTTTCTGATATGATATAGCGTTATAATGCATTGATGCATTCATAGAGGAATGTGTATTATGCAAGTTGAAGTTGTTTGCTCTGAAAATTTTGTGATTGGACTGGAGAAAAGTAATCCTTCATTCTGACTCATTTGACAGTGTGAACTGAACATTCCATTAGAGCCATAAATCTCCTGCTCCAGAACAAAGACGTATGCTAGGTGTATACGGCGTCAGTGCACTGACACGCAAGTATTTAGGTATTTAGGATGTACCTCTGTTGTGGTATGGGTGTATGTATTGGTTCACTTCCCAATACACCGTTCTCTGGAAAATAAACAACTCAATTACGGATAATATGACAAAAACATATTTTTCTGGTGTACAATGTATGTGAAAAGTATTTTACACCTTTATTGCGTTTCGTGTACAAGTACCTGGTACAGTTTTATACTCCTTGTTCCTTGTTTTGCTAATAGGAAAGTCGGTGAAAGGGTGAAGGAGACTGGAAACTGTATGAAAAACATGAAATACAAAAACCTAGTATATAATTTTCGACTCGTTTCACAAATATATTTTTTAAATAAAATGTTGCATGTCTTATCTGATGACCTAGGAGTAGGAGCTAGGATATGGGATAGGACAAAGCTTATGTTTTGTAAATCTCGAGGTCGACAGGTCGACGGATATACAATATATTTTAGCTTCTGCGTGCTGCTGCACCGAGAACCTATGCCTATCAGTCATCCAAAACGTGATACCAATCTTACATAATAATTTATGAATTAATCAATCGTTCTTTTGGGATATGCCAGGGTGTATATGAATGTGAATCAAATTTTTACTAAAAAATTACAAAAAGGTATAAACTACAGGTACGGGTGGGTTGTTTTGGTTAGTATTCAAGAAAAAATAATGGACATTACTTAGAATAGATTATAAAATATGTTTTTCCACATCGCATTGCAGCAGCGACACCATTTTTCTCCAGCAGCTGCATCCCTGCGCGATTTGGGTTTGGACTGGACTGTTACTTGCAACCTGGAAAAGAGAGCTTTGTGTTTTTGATCTATTATTCTCCGTTCCACTTGCATCACAAATGGACAAAATATTATGCACAAGAAACGACCTTGAAACCTTCAGGATACATAAACCGACTCCACTCTTCTTACGCACAGACATACCTATACTTCCCTCGTAATTACATGCACCTACCTACCACTTACTGACTACATTCAGCATGTGTAGTAGTAGTGTTGGTGTGTACCTAACTGAGATGATTAGTTGATGGGCACAGGATGAAATGAAACCTATAATCTTCATCATCTTGATCGTCCCTCTTGTTTTTCAACAATTTTAGACGATTGCTGTCTGAATCTAAATCCTCTCTGATGCTGAAGTTACGAAGGTCCTGCATGCATTATATGATTTTATTAGAGTGAGACACCGGAGAAAACTAGGCTGCTAACCATTTCCATACCCATACCTGTCTTGTGTGTTGTGTGTACAGTGCACATTGTACACTCATACAATTCTATCCAAATCCCTCTGATCTTCTTGATGAAAATGTGTCTCAGACATTTTACGTCCGATGATAATGCACACCTTCCCAATTACTATATGAAAATGAATGAACTTAAGCTTTCCAGTCGAGCGTCTCATAAATACGTTTTTTTGTACTATTCACCTCTTTTCTCTTGCGAAATATGGTAAGGTCATAAGTTCAGTTCCGCCGGCAATTTCGCTTGCACAACGAGATCACGCCTTAAACGCACATATCTCTTGTAAAAAATGATGCCATAACATGTGCATTGCATTCCTTATATTTCCTTTTAGGCTGGAGCTTATAGAGATACGAGATTTAGAGATACGATGGCATATATACTTCTCGCGTAAATATCCAATTATAATTCATCAGCACGATAACTCCCAACTCCACTCGTCACCACATATAGCATCATACACCGTGCATGCATAAAATGGTCAATCCTCCTCCAAATCTGTTACATATGAACCAGATGAAATGAAACAGTTGTTTCACGCGACAAACACATGCAGTCAGATCATTCTTACACACATTTTCAATCATACAAATACACGGAGCCACGGCACACGAAGCTGACGACAAGGCTTTTCTCAAAGGTACATGATCGCTAAAGAGTTATTTGTTATTTATGCGCATGAGAGTGACGAGGATGAGGAAACAGTATTATCATATCCCTCTCTCTGTAGTTTATCACAGATAACCCTCCAAAAAACATCATGCGGTAAGGTTATGCATTTGAGTTGACAAATTGTCTGAACCTTTCGGATATCCACATTAAGAATCTTCCTTCATTTTTTTGCACATCTGAGTTTCATCTGGTTCTTTTCAACCCGATCATCATCTTTTTCATAATGAATGAGAATGTCAGACACATCCAAATAAAATGTATACGATGACTTTGATGACGATGATAACTGAGACGTGACACTAATATAAATGTGTGGCTTTGATTGTGTTATTGACTGCGACCTGCGACTGCAACTTGTGTACATGTTAAAAAATTAAAATCGGATGAGAAGAATCCTCTCTGATATTACTACTATAGCCATAATACTAATACTAAAAAACGAGATTTTTTTGTTGTTATGTTTTTTGTGTGCGATGATGATGTGGTGCTGTGTCATGATTGGATACGAAAGGATAGGGCATGGATTTATTATGCATAAGCACAAGTTGGTTCGGGAGAAGAAATATATATTTTATACTTTAGAAAATACATGGAGCCATGATACACACATAACCTTAAACGGAGAGATGTGCATAAAGAAAGAAGCAAAAAAATGTACTTAAGTAAGTAAGTATATAGGCGATGAGAAAGACATCACACCATCAGATCCGACACAACCAAGCTTGTGAGAACACAAACTTTTGTTGGGTGAAGGTTGGCTCTGAAAAAATTTTCTACACAAAAAAACAACAACAGCAAAATAATTACACGGTAAAATAATAATAATAAATGTTTTTGTTATGTTAGTCCTGTTATACTAACGATTGTAAACAATATCACCTGTCGCCAGTAAACAAAACACAAAAGCTAAATATAGAAGCGTGGAGCCTTGGGTGTTGAGAGAGAGTGAATTTATGTTTTTAGGGTTTTCTCAGTCATCTGTTTTGTTAGCTGTTATTGTTATGGACGTATGGTAAGGATGAAGGATAGTTTTTAGCTCGGCAAAATATGTGAAAATAGTGTTTTTGTGGGATCAAGGGAAGGAAATCAATTTTCAGTTAATTAATTCAGTCGTTCATTCATTCATTGGAAGTAAATATTGAAAGGGTGCGAGAAACATTGTTTTTTTGTAACTGGCACTGGTGACTGGGTCTATAATAATCTAACTTGAACATGGAACTGCAAAACTGGTAAGGTGTAAGGTGACACAATTTGATTACTGCCTTCTGGACTTTGTCAATATTAGCTACTTTACGAAAATGCTGGTAATTTAATTGGGGACAGGGGTGACTACCTACGAACGAGCAACTAGAGACAATACAAGTTTCTGTGATGCGTAGATATACTAATTTTACTAATAGTACAAAAATTTGAACTCTTAGCACGTTTTCGAGCTTAGCAAAGATAAAGCATAGTCAAACAGTCATTCATCAGTTAACAGTTAGTGACACCAAAGTCCAAGCATGTCACATCTTGTAGTATTTTACGACGCTGCTGTTGTGAACTGAAACTGAGCTACCTTGAACCATTTGAGTTTTGTTTGCGATATTGAAGTTATCAGAATGAATCTACAGATGTGCTACTGACGAAGATGTGGTCTGCTTGTTCATCGTTCTTCGTTGCCAGAGTTGAAGTAGCGTGTCACATGTAGCTTAGCTTCAGCTTACACGATTAAGACTATAATATTGAAGACGATAAGACGATATAGAGAAGAGGTGTAAGAAAGAAGACTGAAAAATGAATGCATATTCAATCACGCTGAAGCAAACAAGGGATTTTTTATTGTCATTTGTAGCTACTATGACTAGTGCTTAACTTTAGCCATAGATAGACTATAAAAATAAGTCTTAACGACATCTATATAATAACATACCATAACTTATGCATGCAATGCCAAATACGCCATTGCATTGCAATACCTTGTTTTTAGAGGATACATTTTTCCTCCGTTAGATTAAGGTCCTCCTCCGTCGGCCGTCGTCAGAGGTTATTCCATTAAAGATAAACACATCATAAGAGCATGATGATAACGATAACATAGCAATCAGCATTCATTCACACTTCCAAAATGATACAATGTTTGTGCATTTAGCATTGTGTAAATGCAGCTGAGGAGTTGAGGAAATCTTGAAATTATTTGTTTACTTCGTCGTTTGTTTTTCTTTTTTCTTTTCCTTCATCATTACACAAGTCGTCAGAAATCATTATACAGAATTCAGTATCCTCAAAACATTTTAGAGTTTACATCGTCTTATTTTCTAGTTCTGGTGACAGTCAGTACTATTGACTATATCTAATCGTAAGACTTGATCTTGTGCCAATTGTGATTAAATGTAGCAGCCAGAGCGAATTGAGAGCAGCAAATGTACACAGTGCACATACCTGAGCTGACATAATGTTAAAACAGAGCAAGGCCACAGATGGATAATATGTACACATGTGAATTCAAATTAAGATTTGAATGAAGAGATATTTCATATTTTGTATGATTTTTTATATGTGCAGACAAGACGTGACTTGGAGATGTGAAGTTCTTTTTCTCTACACCAGTTCCAGTGAAAGCTCGTATCGACTTCAACAAGACAAGAAAGCATCTTTACAGAAAAAATAGGGTTGAAAGTACTTCAACTTTGTAGGAACATCGACTTAATTCTATCTTGAAGTATCTTGCCACTGAGTCTCGAGCAGCGAATAGAATGAGCCTGAGTGGCATAACCACATTACGATGCCTCCGAAATTCTGCGGGAAGAATTGTGCATCCAAGGCAGAACAGACTACCTGCTAAAGGTAACTTTTATATTTATGATATAATCAAGTTTCAAGTTCCACGATTAAAATACAATCAGTAAATTCAGCGAAACTGTATTTCCCTTATCTACAGAATTTTCGTCAGCTGGAATTTTATTTGCCCGAGTTCCTCCCGGATCTGTACCCCCACCACCTAGCACTACAGAAGGTGCAAAAACAAACGATCCAAAACGAACAGTCGGGTCTGGTTCTGGTTCTGGAAGCGGAGCTAGAGGAGGAAGTTCTGGAAGAGATGGCTTAACATGTCCGAAATGTGGAGACCCATGCATTCATGTGGAGACATTTGTCTGTATGTGCTCAACTATTGTTCTTACTTCGGTTAATTAAATTTTGTTTAAATTATGTAAATTCATTTATAATTTTTCGATGTTTTCCTTTTCCCTTCCAGCGTCGACAAGATTCGTAAAGTGTGATAAATGTCAGCATTTCTTCGTCGTGTTATCGGATTACGACGGTCGTAAGAATGTCCGAGGGGATCCAGTGCGCCAAGAGGGAGATTATGCACAGGCCCGTCAAAATTATGCTAACGCTGCATACAAGAAACAACCTCCACCACCTAAGAAAATTTATGAATTTTTGGACCGACATGTTGTGGGACAAAATCAGGCCAAAAAAGTTTTGTCGGTGGCTGTTTATAATCACTACAAAAGATTAAGCGTAAATATTCCGTCCCCTGCACAGAAACAATCTGCAGATTCTGCTCGGAGCATGGATGGTTTCACAGATTTGTCCAACACATTTTCCCATCGTAAGCAGAACTAATATTATTAAAAATAATTTTGCCCTCAACTTGGTAATGTACATCTTTAAAAATTATATGGTTAAAATTTATTAGATCTGTTGCATCTTGGTGGTCTGGGGCATAGTGCTCTTGGAGCATACCCTCAAGGGCATCAGCAACATACACACCCGCATCATGTTGGTCCAAGCTGGGCTAACTCCGACACATATTATGAAGGTAGACCTGGAAGAGGCCAGCCTCTTGGTGGCATTGGCCCTGGAGGGCCTGGGTCACCGTACGGGCCAGCAATGCCTCACGCTCCTTCTGGAACTCCTCCGGGCCCACCGCCCACTGGAAGTGACGTATTAGATTCGCAGAACCGTGAACCTAAACTCGACAAATCCAATATTCTGTTGCTTGGCCCGACAGGTTCGGGCAAAACTTTGTTAGCCCAAACAATAGCCCAGTGTTTGGACGTGCCTTTCGCAATCTGTGACTGTACAACGTTGACTCAGGCAGGATATGTCGGTGAAGACATTGAGTCAGTTATTGCAAAGTTATTGCAAGATGCTAATTACAACGTCGAGAGAGCACAGACAGGGATTGTGTTCCTGGATGAAGTAGACAAAATCGGTGCTGTACCTGGAATTCACCAACTAAGAGATGTTGGTGGAGAAGGGGTTCAACAGGGCATGCTGAAGGTATTTAATTTATTGGACTGCATATTCATATGTAGACTATGAAATGTGATAAATTGCTAATCGTTACTCCTTGTGACATATTTCAGATGTTAGAAGGAACGGTTGTGAACGTCCCGGAAAGAAATGCACCTAGAAAACTCCGTGGGGAATCAGTACAAGTAGATACGACGAACATTCTTTTCGTAGCATCCGGTGCATTTAACGGTGTCGATAGAATAATATCCAGACGGAAAAATGAAAAGGTGATTTTAATTGCACACAATTCTTATTTAATCTGCAAGACATTGGTCCTCGAAGCATATTTATTACAAGAGCATGATTATTTATTTATAAATACTTAACTTCAAGTTTACTAAAATTACATGTATATGTATATTGCAGTACCTTGGTTTTGGCGTGCCGTCGTCTGGATCACAGGGAAGAAGAGCAGCCTCACAAGCTGGAGTAGCTCACATGTCTGGAGGGACAGGAGATGCTGCGGAAGATTACGCTGAAATGGACGCGTATCTTAAACAAGTAGAGGCTCGTGACCTCATCGAATTCGGAATGATTCCCGTAATGCACAATTTAATTACTTTTTGTCAACTCAATTGCAACAACGCTGAAGGCTAGAAAATGGACGACATTTATGTTTATCCTTTAATTGTTCAATTGTTGTAAATATAGGAATTCGTTGGCAGATTTCCTGTTCTCGTACCATTCCACTCTCTAAGCGAAGATTTACTAGTCAGAATACTCACGGAGCCCAGGAATGCTATGATTCCACAGTTTCAGAGATTGCTTGCAATGGATAAGGTTGACTTATCTTTCACAACTGATGCCCTCAGAGCAATTTCTAGGCTCGCTTTAGACCGAAAAACAGGAGCTCGCGGGCTTCGAGCCATTCTTGAAAGCATTCTTCTCGAACCTATGTTTGAAATCCCAGGGTAAGCATTCATGAATAAAATATACATTTTCCTGATACACTATGTACTCTGGCAGCTTCTAATATCGCATGTGTATGTCAACGTCAACTTTATCGCGTATTTACAAAGGTTATTAATTTTTTTAGATCTGACATAACCGCAGTTCACATAAATGAAGATGTTGTAATGGAAAGGCATTGTCCTATTTACACAAGAAGCCTCAACATGGACGATAATTCGCCAGGTGCTCGACCTGATAGCCCATCCCCTCACCAGGAGGAAGTGATGTTGGAAGTGAAAAGACGAGCATAATACATCGCATCTGGAACTGATTTTCCATGATTTCGCAGTGACGCATAAAAACTATTAACGAAAACTCATTCAAAATTTATAGTGTCAGTATAAACCAAACTCGCTACAAAAATGGCGCTATCAAACAATGCATAATAAATCAGAGTATAAACGACTTCTGCTAAACAAGGTTAGTTCTAATTCATATGTACAATCGGAATATTCGGATATTAATTCTTGACCTTCAAGGGTTTTGTGTATTATAGCGCATTTGAACGTACAATCTTGTCCGTGTTTCAGTGCGACGGCTTGTATTTCTATAGTACGTGTTTCAATTTTGTACGTTAAGATTTTAAATTTTTATGAAGACTTTGTTATGAGTTTAAAGGACTGTTAGGGCTTAGCTCAAACTCATAGATGTTGAGCTACCTCTCTGGAAAGATAGTTTGGGTTATATGCCTGTGGTATATGGTGTCAAATCCATGGCATGTGGTCCTACGGAATGTTTATTATAAGTCTGCTCCCACTTTTCACTCAGTACGATGAGTTTAATAGATATGTTAGAATGTATGTCGTTGTTATTGCAAACACTGAAGCAGTAGATTTAAAACTCCAATCACTCGTACAACCATTTGTTTATTATTTAAAATAATATAAGAACGTAAAGATTAAAACGAGAACTTTTAAACCCGTTATGAAATAACAAATCAAAAATGACTGCTTTTATAGTTCTTAACACTATCGACATCGAGTGTCTGACCGAAGAGAAAAGCACTGTCCACGGCAGCTAGGCATTTTTCCGTGAGGACATCGGCACCGGCACACCTCACCATACCACTTATCGCTGTAAATAAGTAAATTTCATGGTGAAAGTGCCATTGCACCTAGTGT
This sequence comes from Heteromurus nitidus, assembly GCA_034687055.1. NCBI lineage: Eukaryota > Metazoa > Arthropoda > Collembola > Entomobryomorpha > Entomobryidae > Heteromurus > Heteromurus nitidus. The sequence goes on from JAQFZW010002167.1 coordinate 9,392, forward strand.
AATGGCCACATACTACCCCATCTCCAGAATGCAAAGGCCCAAGGTTATGCTTGTCTACTGTCGTCCTTTGACACAAGTATGCACTACTTCAATTCTATTTCGTCCAAATTATAAAGCATACCACTACCTCTGTTTGCAATTAATTTAGACGATAAAATGAAATTTCTTCACAAATCCACTCTTAAATTCATGAAGATTTTAACAACCATGAAGGTAAAATATATAGTCAACGCCAACATTTTGGAGATTAGACGAGATTCTTTACATTTTCATTTTGTATGACTATTTAGCTAATTGTAAGTATATGCATACCATAGGGAATGGATACCATCTCATTTGCACATCATTCAAGGATGAAAGCAAACCAAATACCGAGTTCATATAAATATAATTAAATTATCGGTTTTCCGTACTCGTGCTCACAAACGATTTTTTATTGAAATAGTACTTCATTTGATTTGTTAGTACAATAATGGGTTTTTACGAATCACGATAACATTACCGATTATAACAATATGAGGAGTACTTCGAATGATCTTTTCATTGTATATCAACTTTCTCCTTAATAATATCAACAATCTTTATAGTTTAACACTTATTAAAAATCTATTTACAAACCATACAACCTATAACGAACATTTTGCATGCTTTTACCCAAAAACGAAGAAAAACATTCGTTAACACTCGGTGTTTCACATTCAGCCATAGAACAGGAAGAGATGATACTAATTGGATATATTACACTTCGTGTAAGTCACAATACGTCAAAATAGTAAACGCTTATTACATTTCTCTCAAAACTGCTTAGATTTCAATTATATTAACCTGTACGTTATTCATACATTCACATTCACATAGGCAGGGTAAATTTCTTTATTTGCTTCTTCCGGCCCAAAAGATTACAGAGATCATCAGTGCGCTGCTTGTCGAAATCAGGTAATTTACTCTGCAGCAAGTCTAGAATCCTTTTTAAACGCTCCTTCTGCTCTCCTTTCTGCAAGGCATAATAAAATCTTGCATTAAACTTTCATTCTTAATAAATTTGCTCCTATATGCAACTGACTAAGAATCAATTCGAGAACGTTAAGAACTAACCCGTTTCGTAAGTTTCAGTCTTTCCAACGTGCTTTGTGCTTTTAAAGAACGCCCTTTCTCGTCTTGTTTCTTAGATTTTCCTTTCTCTTGGTTAGATACTGTTGTTGCAGTCTGTTTCAATTTGAAATCGGGGCTAGGTGGTCCATGAGGCTAGAGAAATAAATCATGAAATCATATAAATGTAATAAATTTTAAGCAAAGGTAATTCGTATATCGTACACCAAGGCAAAGGCATGAGAATGCAATAAGGTTTCACTTACATGATAATTTCTAGTGATGTGAATCTTTGTTTCGAAATAGTTGAAAGCAAATGGTTTCATACACAAGGAATGAGTTGTTTTCCCAACTTTCGAAAAGCTACGGTTTTGCTTATCCACTCGGAATTCACAAATGTACACATGTTCTTCCAGACAACCTGTCAAAAGCAAAAATTCATCATCTTTACCTGAAATTGTTCATAAAAACTAGTATTCTATTTGTATTGACAGTAGCCGTGATATATCAACTTACCAACAGGTCGTCCTTTGCAATACGTCGCAGGATCCAAAACCCAACATCGCCCATGAACCAAATCAAGCGAGATTACTTCGCTTACAGGAGATCTACAAATTTCATTTCTGTAAAACCTTCTATTGTGCTCGTGGTAGGTTTCACTTGGTCTTACATAGTGATGCCCGTATGCAAACCTCTTGCCTCTGCAAAACAAAACAGTTTTTCAAATTTAAAATTATAAAGTATTAGTACTAAAATATTATTTAGCCTGTCTGCGGTCTGCCACTACGTATAAATAAAAGATTACTTACTCTGCAGTTTTGTACAGACAGTCAATTCGGAAAATGTCACACTCCTTGGGGATTAGGGGTCCAGCTGTTAGGTAAGTAGGCCTAACAATGCCCTCTTGTCCCGGAATATGAGGAGGATCCCTTAACACGTACACTGTGTCGTTTCGTCGAATCATAAATCCATCTTCACGTAGAAGGGTTGTATACTGAACTTTATCTGGAGTATCATCTTTAGCATTCAAAGGGACTTCCTTGTCAACTGGTCTTGGATTACAACGTTCACAAAAATAGTCTTCGTTCTGATTAGAATCATGGCTGTCCTTATCCCCAAACAATATCTCAGGAGGTGGTCTATTCACTTCTAAATCCCCATCAACATCTATGCGTTGAGTTTCCAAATCGGAAATGTCAACCGTAGTAGGATCCGACGTGCTGTGGTTAGAGTCTTCTTTAATTTCCATTGGGATTTCATCTTTAACATTGATGACAAGATCTGCAATCTCTACGTCATCATTTAAGGCAGCAAGGGGACGACTAGTTGGACGAGAAGAACCATTCGGACTACTTAGAGAGGGATTAATAGCACATTGCGCCGGGCTCGTGGAAAAGTTGCGCATTTGTTCCGCATTAGCTACAACAGGTGAAAAGAACTTATTTCGTCGCTGGTTCTTCCTCCGTCGACCGCTACGTTTCTGTTCAGCCTCTGTGTATGGCACTCTCATACAATCGCAGTGCTGCCATACACAACATTTATCACATTGTACCATCATCCCTTCATCTGAAAATCTGTCACAGATGCATCGTATAACGTCGTCCACTTCAGGATTCACGGGTATGTTTTTAACTTTAGGCAACTCGTTCGCGACGGTGGATCCTTTGCTCCCCTTATGAACGATAAAAGGTTCCAACTCGTCCATTGCTTTTTGCTTTAATTGCTTGTACAATGTCTTGATCTGCTGAATGGTGTCCGAGATTTCTGGCTTTTCCTTTTCCCATGCGTTTTCGAAATTACTCATTACAACTCCAAAGCTGACTTCAAAACTATTTAAAGTTCGGATCTCGCCACGGAGAATCTTCTTTTGAATTTGTGATAAATCCATTGGTTCTTCGGTAGCGGCATATAGTTGAGGACATTTTCGTTTTGATGGAAGCGTCATAAAGGGCTGACACAACAGAGTTCCGGAAGCATCTGAAAAGAATAGAACTCCATTTTTAAAATCTGTCCTTGAATCGTTGATCTCTCCTGAATATCATATAAATCCATATGACATATATATTGGTTAGATGTTCGTGAATTTACCTTTAGAAGTTGTTAACTTCACAAATAGCTCATAGAAAATTTGCGAAATTCGAGCTAAACGAGCTAGTTTGGTATCATCATCCTGAACTTGTGGGGATTTGTTCTTCGAGGATCCCGCTTTATATCTGGTAGCCCATGCACCCATGATCTTTGCCAATTTGTCGCCAATGTTAACCTTATCTTCAACATCATGCCTAATTTTTCGTATCTGAAGATCACAAGATTGACAAGATAGATATCAGATAAATTGTATACATAGCATCACTTTAGAAAATAATTGACAAATGTGTAAAAGTAGAATATTACCTTTTCATAATTTCTAATCAAGAAACAGTTATGACTTTGAACAAAGTTTTTATCCTTCTTCGACAAGTGCTTCATCTTTTCTAGCAAATTTGATTCCTGATTTGTAAGTGCATCTTTTGCAGGAGCCAGCCCAACTCCAAACTGGCGCTTACTGGGGTCCCCATTTTTGCCATTCTTACTGCGAACTCCAATCACGCCTCGACATTTTTCACTGCCGCAGTAACAAGTCTAAAGCAAGTTGAGAATTTCAAGATCAGGTAACTATTTAGTTAAATTCCGTTGTTAAATTTAATTAAATTTGATGCCTTTTTCTAAGTTTATCTTACCTGTCCTTCAGATGGATTAAACAATGAAAAGTTGTAGTCGTACGAGAGCTCCTCTCCTGGCAGAATATTTCTGAGAGCAAACAGAGCCATCCTAGAGAGTCCATTCACAGACCACTTTTGCATCTCACAATTGGGCTCACAGGAATGGTTAACAAATCGACCTAAAAATGTAATTATATCACTTTACATATTGTACTTAAGGTTAATGGACGACACATGTTAATACATTTCATGTGACAGGAAAATTAAAATTACGATATCTTACCTTCACCACCTGCTCGATGACCATCAATCACTAATCCACCATCCAAGTGAAGACAATAGTGATGTGTGTCAGTAGCATAAATTGTATGCATTCTCTCTTTAAAAACCGCTTCTGCGACAACCTCGCCCACATACTCAAGTATGAATTCACCCTTCTTGATATCATCAGCTGTAAATACTCCATATCCCTTATCTTCTGTCAAAATGCGCTTGATTCCAGGAGCCCAATCATGCTTTTGTATGCGTCGATTTCTACAGTTTTCGCCGCACGTGGCTGGGCACTCTGTGAATACAACACGATTTAAACAGTCATCGTTGGAACATTTGAGCGGACCTTCTGGGCATAAACAGCTCTGCTCATATTCAGTTGAAGTTGGGGGCTTATTCAGTCCATAGTACGTATCTGCAAGAAAGAAGGCAAGATTTAATATATTAATTACTGCGTCTTTGGATAAAAGGTTCTGGGATTCACATTCACGTCATTATGACTTACTTGATTTGATCTTCTTAAAACTCCATGAAGGTGGTATCACCTCTGGCATCTTTCCTTTCTTTGGCTTGCTGTTGATTGTTGACGAGGTGTCCGTTTCAGTTTTCCGTCGAGCTAATCTAGCCTCCTCTTTTTGTGCAGCGGCTTCAACAGCTAAGAGAGCAGCCTCCGCTTCAGCCTCAACCCTCTTTTTCTCCAGAACAATCTCATAAACATTCTTAGCCCGCATCACGCCCATACACCAAATATCAAACGGTAATTTGTACTCTCTGAACGTTGTCGTTGTGAACTCTCCTGACTCTGGATCCGGGGGTTTTGGTAGTACTTTGTTATTTTTCTCTGACTCGCTCCGAGTCCGCTTCGAAGGGTCATCAGTTTTGTAGAAATTTGACAGCAATCCACAAGGTAAGTAATTGTATTTTTCAGGCACGACTAAAGGTGGATTTGGTATATGAACAAGATCAAGGATAAGTCCAGGAACTTCTGGTTTCTCAGAATCCTGGCTTTCACTAAATGATATGCGACTGTCTAATGAGTTTCGTTTCCTTATCTTTACACGCTCAGTTAGCGACAAAGTGAAACCAGGAGCAGTACCCAATGGAAAATTTGACATTTCTGATGTCATGTCAATGTCATCTGTAACTACCATCCCATCTTGAATTTCTGATGCGTTTGTTTCAGAGATGGAATCACGCTCTTGTTTCGTTTCAACGATTTCATTAGCACCATTTAATTCTTCAACGTTCGGAGTTGCAATTAGATTAGTGCCGTTGGCCTTAACGCTTGATCGCTTCTTCTTTTTAGCACTTGGAAAGCCGGTTCGGTTAACTTTCCTTCGTTTCTTGGTTTGTTGCTGTTGTGGAGGGGAAGTGGACGTGAGTATGCTAGAAGTAACGGAGGAGGGGGGAGATTGAGTGACATTTTCCACATCTGTTTCCACTTCGGTTGAAATCTCAGACTCATTTAAACTACTATCACAATCTACAGCTGCTTTAAACTTCTTCTTGGGTCCGCCATCATCCAGTTGAGTAGCTACGGTTCGTTTGCGGGATACTTCGGTAGCAAGTTTTGCAGTTACGGAAGATTGGTTTTCTCCATTTCCAACGCTCTCCAAACTTGCTTTCACATTTCTCACCTCTCGTTTAGATGGTGATTTGTTTGCAGATTTTTGAGGACTTGGGCTTCGGGATGATAAAGTTTCGGGTGAATCCAAGTCTAATTTTCTGGGTTTACGCATGCGACCAGATCGCCGAGCATTTTCAACAACAGCAATGATGTCGGGGGAATTCTGTGGCTGCTTTTTCTTTGACATGGATTGTTTTTTAGCTGGTAATCTTGGCTTTTTCGTGGTTCCACTGCTAGCGATAGTGATATTCTCATTATCTTTTATTTTTAACATGGCAGGCGTGGGTTTAGGAGGTTCAAGCAATTTACGGAAGTCGCACGGTGACTCGGTTTCCTTCTTCAACTTGAATACAGGCAAATTGGGAATGGCGATTTCAAAACTACTTTTAAAGAACCCAGGACCTTTTCCAAATTTTTGTTCAGAACTGAATCCACTCGAATGGCATTTATCAACAGAATTTGCCGAGTTTGTGTGATGATGTCTCTTTTTCAGAGGAAGTCGTTGAAGCTGTGTGCTTTGATTTTCAACAACGCTCGCTTTCATCTTATCGTTAACAATATTTAGTTTTCTTTTTCTGCCACCTCCAGATGAAGAACTGGCAATGGGTGTGCGTGGAAATGAGTTGCGTACCGGGGCTGGAATTTCAACGGGCTTCAAGTCTTTATCAACATTATTAAATTTTCTTAATTGAAAAGTAAATGGCTCTGTCTGAACACTTGCGGTTGTCTGAGATTTCTTCGTCTGTACTTTCATTTGCAATTCATCGTCCATTTGCATTTTATTGAATCCACTGCAAATGTCTTTGAGGCCTTGCGGTTCCGTAGGAAGTTTCTTATGGATCTTCTGTTTCTTCTTTTTCTTGTCCTTCGAGGACTTCTTTACCTTTTTCTTCTTTTTATGTCCGTCGTCGACCTTTTTCTTCTTTGATGCTGGAGTTGGAGGAGTTACTACAACCGTTGGAATGACTAGGTGATCGTCCGGTATATACTTCTTTGCTGCTTTTGTTTTCACAGGTGTAGTAATTGGAGGAGCGGGTTGTGCGTACGGGTAGTTGCTCATATTTTTACTGCTAGCGTCATTACTAGAAATGCTTGTAATAGGGGATGATAAAGGTGATTTTACATGAGGGCCAAGAATTTTTTTATGTGATTGATTTAGCTCCTGAGATTTTGATACACAGTGGGAGTTCGAAGGAGAAGTGACATTTTTCATCTCCCGTTTTCCATCACTACTTCCATTCAGCACAGCTCCATTTGTAGTTTTCAAACGACTTTTTGGGGTGAGCGATGTCATAAGGCAGGAAAGTTTATTTTTCTTTTTAGGTTGGCCTACTTCAGGACTCACACTTATTTTCTGCTTCTCCGGTGTGCTTCTGCACCAACTATTCTTGGTGCCATACTTTCCCTGGGATTCATTTACTTCTGGTGTTGAAAGTTTCCTATCCAAGTTGGAAATGTTTGATTTTTTCTGTGGCGACACTTCAGGTACTGGGGATGATCTGATTATTTTGGCGGTTTTGGTTTGAGGCATGCATTTCGTTTCACCCGAAGAATCTTCTGAAAGCCAAGGCGAGGAAATACGCTCAGGCGAACGGGATAAGTAATTTTCGTTCAAACGTTGATTGGGGGCCTTTAAAGCTGCAATTCTAAGTTTGAGGCTTCCAGGTTCGTAAACTGCACCTTTGACGGAAAAATTTCGTTTGTTCTTCTTTTCTCGACTACTTCGGGAATCCGTACTGCTGGCATAGCCTTTACTCCGATGGTGAAATGGCTTTCCAGTTGTTCCACGGCTTCCACCGTTTACCAACACAGGTTCAGACGAACGGACATTGGAAGCTTTAGAAACGACCTTTGAGGATGACGACGACGATTTTTCATCTGAATCAGAGTCAGATGAATCCGACGACAAAGACGAACACGATGAACAGTTGGATGATGATCCGGAGTCACTTCCACTACTACAACTTTTGGAATTAGAGTCCTTAAAAGAAATACAAAATAATAACAGGCATTGTTAAATATTTCATTTTAAGAGCGAATTGATATTGAATTGATATTGTCTTTATGTTCAATAAAATTACTTCTGTATCCGAATCACTATTAGATCCATCTGATTCTTGAGATTCTTCAGAATTGCAAGGTGTCTTTAGCCCGTTGCATGTCGGTTTTTCATTTTTAAGGGCTTCCACAGGTTTCCCTCTGGGCCTTGCAGTAACGGTGCTCCGCCACGTGTTTCCCATGTGAAAGTTTGCTTCAGCACCAGCATGCAACGGCTCCTACACAAATCTCGTAAACGTTAGCAAATAATCGCGTAGAATTCCATAATGACTGTTACATAATCTCAACTAATGACAAACTTACATTAAGGGCTGCAATATCAACAGTTGAAGGCAAATCTTCCGGATTCCGCTCCTCTTCCCTCGCTGTGTTAATTGAGAGGAGTAATGGCAATGAATCTGGTAAGAGGAGTGCCCTAGGGCTGTTATCGCCAATCGCACTGTCCATTATTCTCCCGCAGCTGGCAAATATGCTGTTTTCGAATTTAAACAGACAACTTCACCCTTGACCCTATCTCAGTAAACAGCAGGTCTTTCCTTGCACGTAGTGGCCACTGGAGAAATGTTGATCCATCATCGGGAAGGTGAGCTTTTCAAACTATCAAAATAAACGAACAAAAAATGCATTTAAATAACCAAATTCACAAAAACGCGAATAAAAGCACTAAAACAGAACAGACTACCATCAACACGTGTGATGTGACGCTGGACGCTTACTAAAACTAACTCGTCTGACTCGTATACTCCTAATTTGTATTTATCCTTTTAACGGCATTTTCAACGACTTATTACTTCGCAAAGAGCAGTTGGCGATTAAAAATTATCTGGAGAAATTCACATGTTCAGTTAGATACACACAATACAACTAACAATTATGCAATCCAAACAAAAGGAATCATTAATCATAATAGTTGTTGCTCGTTCCATTCAGATCAGCAGCTGCACATTTACCATTTGCACACATGCACCCTCCTAATTTCCAAGAAGCATTTAATTAATTACTTGACGGCTAATTAGCAAAAACAGCTCACTTCACAGAAATACAGGAGAACAAGAATATATCCTTTCTCTTTTCCACACGAAAACAGATTGAAATTTTGTAAAATTCTTGAATATTTCACAATTGCATCCAAGTCTGGAGAAGGAGAGCTCAAGCCAAGCCAGAAACCACGAAACAACCCCGAAACTTTATGCACATCTACCTTAAAACATCTCCTCCAGACTACCAGGGAATTATGCAAATTAGCTTAACATAAATGTCATTATACCGAAGATAAAAATATTATGACACTTGTTTTGTTTATTATGCATACCTTTTTTGTGGACTCTACTTTCTTATATTGAAGTTGCAAGAGAGATTCTTTTAATCACATTAATTTGGAATTAAATTAATTGCCAGTATAATTGTTCACTTTTTTTGTCCAGTCTCTCCAGTCTCCAGCCTCCATCCCTTATTTCAAAGGAGCGGATACCCTTTAGCGCTCAAAAAAAACTCCACGACCACGGTCCTTTTTCTCTCTGCTGCTGCGGATATGACTGTGAAAGGAAGGAAATGGGTATCATTTTTTTGTGGAGAAAAAAAGTTTTTATTTTGTGTGACTTTTTTTCAAGGTATAAACCACATTTGGGTATCGTATTCGTATTTTTTTTATGTATGTACATATGCATAACACACACACAGTTTATATGTATGTTTGGAATTTTGGAGAGAGGACGAAAGCGAGGCAATAAGTCCATTTGTTTGTCAGTGTGTTTGGATAAGTGGAAAAAAGAAGGGAGAAGAAAAAAAGAGAGGCAAATGTGTGGACATGCACAAGATGATCATAATCAGTCTCACATTTAACAAGAGATGAGATGAGAGAGCTTTTGTCTATAAAAAGTTACTTTACGTTTTTCCTATATACTTATCGTGTGTATGTGTGCAGCACAATAATATGCACACCGTGCGTGTGCGTTGTTTAGTCTTGGTCTGGTCTGCGTAGCAAATAGCAATGTCTCAGAAGTCTCGAAGAATGAATGTGAAGTGAGAAGGATAGATGAGATGAGGATGGATATAGTGTACGAGATGGACTTAGTATAAAAGAAAATATATCAGATGAGAGAGCGAGATGCAGTACCATACAGCAAAATTAAGTATGTGAAATCGAACGGACGAAAAAGTAGCATAGGAATATTATGCATAAATGGATGGATACCT
>JAQFZW010002168.1:0-19327 GCA_034687055.1 Heteromurus nitidus
TTTTATACCTGAGATCATCAATCTGTGAAAGTACGGATGAAATCCAAGAGTTACATGCTCCAGGCACCCCTCGTTAGTGGAACATGTCGGATAGCAAAATTATATAAAAGCTTCACATAAAACTGGAATTGTTATTGAACCTGTATTTAACTCGTTGTGATTTTGAGTTTTGACCAATATTTTTGGTATTGATCACAGATTTTATAGGAGAATCCCAGTACCAAGTTTTAGAGAAGGTCCAATAATCATGGAACTGGATCAATGATTCGTGGAATCATTTACGCCTTGATACGTCAGTGTTTACTTGGTAAAAGTGAAGATGTGTACTGAACTACTTAAACTGTTCAGTTCATGGCTCTTATAAATGCGTATGTATTATCCATTCGCATGCGTGGAATACATTTCAACTCTCAATTCATTCACCTACTTCCAAAGCCAGACAAAGTCAAGAATGCTTAATCAGCTCAGGAACCTGATTACTGATTGTGATTAAATGACGCATGTAGTGCAAAAAAGTGTCATTTCTAGGGCCTTTTTGGCTGAAAGCCTACGGTGAATTCTCGATTCTTGAAAAAAGCAAATATATGCTGAAACGATCCTGTCGGATGTTCATATGCGGTATATAGATAATTTTACTGACTTACTTGAAGAGGCATTATTTCTTGTAAAGCTGTTTTATGTTGACTATAAAAAACAAGATGTTGGCTTACGACGAAACGAGAGTTGCGAGTCAGGTCCAGGTCGAGCTGCCTAAATCTATGATCTCCATTGTGTAGATCGCAAATCGCAAATGACCATATGCAAATAGAGAAAAATGCGTGTGTACATTCCTAGACTAGATGAAAATATGAAAGATGACCTTGAAAATAAATCACAGACAAGCATACCAGATTCCAGATAATATATTGTAATTATTCACGAGACATTTCATCACATCATACATTTTTTGTTTACTTTCATTCACTATTTCCATTCACATTATTTTCATTCAATAAAAAACTTTTCATTCACATCCTCTGCCACAACTCCTCCTCACCACCCCACAAATGCTGAGATCCCTCTCCGTCGGCTTCACAAATAAAAGCGCACTCCACCCCACCACCACCACTCCCAACATCCACCAAACATTCACATTGTACGGAAACGGATCTGAAATTGGCCTATTTTCTCCAACCGCTTTAAACACCGACGTAAACACAATCCCACCCACGATTCCTGCCAAGGACCACGCCGTCAAAATGACTCCATGACAAGCGCCAATATTCACAGGTCCAAACTTATCCGTGAGAAAGGCCGGAATGCTTCCAAATCCTCCACCATAACAAGCCGCAATAATCCACATCGTCATCAAAAACATCGAGTACGTTCTCGTCACCGTGATAAAGTAGAAACTGGAGAGAATGATGAGTTGGCAAGTGAGCATCCCAATATACACATTTTTCCTCCCGATGTAGTCACTCATCAGGGAGAAGAATACCCGCCCAGAGAGATTGAAGCCTCCATTAATTGCGACAATTGTGGAGGCATGCTCCGCACTCTTGCCGAAAATGTCTGTGATCATGTTCGAAAGTCTTGAGATGGCAACTAGGCCGAAGAGAATGTTCGAGAAGAACATGATGTACATAAGACGAAAGTCCTTGGAAGCCAGAGCTTCCATCAGTGTCCATTCTTTAGTTACTTGTTCTGGAGGAGACGGTGTGTTTCCCAAATCCATCTCTTCCGAAACGGTATTAATTTTCTTTTTAGGCGAAAAGTTTGGAGGTGGTGTTCGGAGAACGAGTCCGGATAAAAATATACACAAAAAGTAGCCCAGTCCCATGATGAGGAAGGTATTTGGAAGCCCAGTGTAGTGAATCAGAGCTACTTCCAGCTTCGCGCTGACAATTGACCCGGCGCCGAAGCCGGACACGGCTATTCCTGAAGCGAGACCCCGATGATCTGGAAACCACTTTTGGAGCGCCGACACTGGAGAAATGTAACAAAGTCCTATCCCATATCCGGCAATTACACCGTAGCCCAAGTAAACTAGCCAGATTTGCTTCCACCACAGAGCTAAGGCGGTGAGGAGATTGCCAAGGCAGAAGAGGAATCCTCCAAGAATACTTGCTATTTTTGGACCTCGCCGTTCCAGCCAGGGGCCCATAATTGCTGCGGACAAGCCGAGAAGTCCGACTGCAATGTAGAATGTGATTGGAGCCATGTTGACGATGGAGCCGTACAGGAGTGTGTCAATGGGCTTGTTGAAAACACTCCAAGAGTAGAGGGAACCACAGCAAAATTGGATTATGAAGGCGGCCGGCATGCAGTACCACCGATTGAAGAGAAGGCTACCTGGAATCAGCCATGATTCACATTCGATCTGGGCTGGTGATTTCGTTGGAGGTGCAGTCCTAAAATAAATCAGAATGTATAATTTGATGAGTTCCATTTAATATTTTCGATTTCAAACTCGGAACAATTATATTTGCCATCTTACGTATAATGCTGTTGTATAATTTTAAAAACTGAAGACATTTCCCTATCCTTCTTTGCTTCTCTTTCGGCTTTTTGGGTAGTTTCTGAGTGGACCATCATGTCGAAGTATAAAATCATTAAACTAAGTAAATTAAAGCACAGTTGACGATTTTTAACTAAAATGGGAAGATGTGTCTTCTCAAACAAAATATTTGCGACTACACTATTTCTATCACTGAAGCGGTTGGTGGACTGGACCTGGACATGAGCGCAATGTTTCTCGTCAACTTCAGTAATAACACGTCACAGCACATGTGCGTGTTGAATTCTCATTTATAAGTAAGAAAAGTAGACTCAAATGTCAGTACATGTGGCTCACTATCACAGGCACCAGATTACCATCTGTCTTGTCTTGATTCATTTTTCATCTGGAAAGTCACCTACGTACGACTATTACGATACATACTAATCCGACCCAAATCCCAAATCAATGAAAACAAACACAAAATTGAAGGAGGCAAGATATAAGACGTCTTAACATGGAGGGGTACACGAACACAAACTATATTCTTTTGGTAAGGTCAGGGCCGTCAAGGAATGAATTTATCATTATCACTTTAGCGTAGTGGTTCAAGTTTCATTCTATCAATTTTCAATATGCCTGCGCATGTATTTTTGGAAGGAGGTTTTATGTACAAACGAAATATTGTTTCATTTTGTCAGTTGGACCAAGAAGGTAAAAGTAAAAAAGCAGGATAATTGTGTGCATGCCAGCAGAAATGCTATTTTATGATGAGGAAGTTTGCGTGAAATTGCCTGACGGGATAATTGGACATTATATGTGAATCCATATAGACATGCATCATGCATGCGATCTGACATAACCTAATTTCAAAGGAGGATAGAGATTGATTCCATTCTCCATTGTTTTTAGCATCAGAAAAGACCGACTTGAAAGGTAATCAAGTTTTTGTTTCTACGTCTGCATCATTATGTTCATGAATATACACTCTTTGAACTCCCAACAGCTAGAGAGTATACAAGTCAACAAGTTTTTCCATTCATTTAATTTTAATGGTATGATGAACATGAACGAAATGAATATCCAGTCATGTCATACTTACACAAGCTGTAGTTTAAATGACAACTGGACATGACAGTGAGTTGGGAAGTTGGGATTAGCTTTGACGGCAGAGGTGACCATGTCAATTCTCGTGTATTCTGCTGGTTTACATTTTACGTTACATGTGTTGCCACAAGATAAAATATAAACACATAATTATAATATGTAGGGATTCTGCTACGCACAATTGAAAAAATCCATGCATTGCAAGACACAACAATTCTGTATACAAAGTTTAAGAACCATTTATCTTCTCACTGACTGACTGACGGTGAGTTTATTTGTCTATGCATATCTACAACAAACATTGTGTGCGTATACCTGGACATTCTTTCTTTCACAAACATATTTACAATTTTCAATGAGGAAAAAACAAGATAAATGTTTTCCTGTACTTTGGATCTTTATTGACAATGCCATGCTCACAGTATTCAGGAAACGTGTTAATTACGTTCTCATCCCAATATTCGATCGTCACAATCCCTCATGACGTCCAACTTACATAATTAATTCTCTTTTCCTATATGCTTGATTCAAATATCAGAATTTACAATTATCATTACAAATTTAACAGGTTATAATCTGCGTGAGTATCTCATCACCGATCTCCTCGAATCCTTAGTTCTTGTTTAATACTACGAACTATCTATAACTACGCAAACTTATCGAAAATATGAGAACGTTTAGATATTCTTTTTAATCAAAAATTGACAACAGGAACATGACTAATCTAACATTTCATTTTTCAGTGCAGTATAATGCATCAGAGAAAATGGTACATGTTTTGCATGTAATAATTGCTGCTTTTGTGAACCAGATATTTTCAAAATGTAAAAACAATCAAAACCACACATCCTTTTCGTTGTGTATTTTGAAATAAATATAAATTTATTATGTAAAGGCTTAACATTTGACCAGCTTTATGATAATTGCAAATCCTTAAATCGACAAAAGTTGATCTTTCATGACAATTTATAATTTAGTAACATACAAAGTTTGCATTACAAACAAGCAATTGCAATTTGATACATGAATTTTTTCTCGCAAAAAAAACTCGTCGAAAAAATCGAAAAATACAAAATAAATAATTCTCTTTTAGTGTCTTATTCTTCTTACTTTATGGACTACATTTTCACTGGGAAATCACGGCTCAATCGAATCCCGCACATCTTTCGTCACATCTACCAACCTACCTTCCTGCCAACCCTAATGATCCCCTTCCCATGACTCGGCGCAATAATTAGATACGTTTTCCCGTCATTTTCCGGGAGAGAAAGTGAACGCGGCTGTACAACTGCTCGAACCACCGGCACCTTCTCCCCACAACTAATCCCTTGATAGCCCATCGGACACAGACAATACTTGTCCTTCAAACCAATCCTCCCTTCCCAACTCCGGCACTCATGATTCGGCAAACATTGCACATGAATCACATCCTGAAATATCTCCGGCACTTTCGCAAACCTAATCCCAGGCCCGCTGCAGATCGACCTCGGCATTAATTTCAGATAAATCCTGACGTCATCAGGAAATCCTGGTGCGGCTCTCACCTCGTATCTCGCCACATCAGGGATCATCGGCTCACAAATCCCAGACACTGTGCATCTCAAAAACTTTCTGTAGTCACAAATCTCCTCGTCCCTCCCCACAAGAAACTGAGCTGCGGACAAACTTGCATCCATCAGCTTCACATTGACTATCCTCACATTCCCCAAATACTTGACAATTTGCATCGCATACGAATCCAGACTTGGATTACAATTTTGATTATGGCCTAAAGTCATCAATCTTTCTAGAGGAGTCAACACATTGTTCACAACTTCCTGCAAATTTACAAAGTGGAACCCAACATAGCCCGAAATCCTACTTTGAAGCAACCCCCCAAAAAATGACGACCCCTCAAAATGACACAGTTCTCCAAAATATTTACTTTGACAGTGACAATGTCTCCCTCCCCCAAAATCCAGACATTGCGCCCCAAACACACACTGTAACTCAATTGTCGGACAAGGATAGCCATTATTAACTCGACAAACTTTCGTCATCTTATCTTCCACTCGACCCGAACCACACCCTGTTCGATAAGTACAAGTCTTCTTGTAAGGATCACATGCCATCCCCTTCCTAAAATCACAGAAGCGCCCCCTCCTCCTCAAAACCTGTTTCATTAAATTCAAAATCTGAAGCCAGTTTTGCTCCACATTTTTCATCAGTCTCAAAATCCCCTCGAGACATTCAGTAATTTCTGGGTCAACAACACACTTGGCTTCTCGCTCCCTCTCCAGAATGATTTTTTGATGGAATTGCTTTCTCACTTCCAAAAATTGGGAAAGCATCGGCACGGAGCCGTTGAGCTTGTAGCACTCTTTATTGTGCATTCTGGAAGCACACCAGCAAATTGGGTTGTGCTGATTTAAAATCATGTCAACACAATAAGTCCCCTTCTCGCAGCGAGACGTCCTTGGCAGCGGTGTGGCCATTCGAATCAGAAATTCCTTCATATTATTCTTGTGAGCATGAAAAGCTTTATATTCAGACTGGATATTGGCGTCGACTGACAGATGCTGGCATTTTCGCCAAGGTTTCGTGTAGCAGCCGTCACGATACTCTCCAGGAGGATCCATCCTTGTCCTCGTGTATTGGACGTAGTGCACTGGAGAATCGGAGGAGCCTCCCTCACATTCACAAATGCCTTTTGATGAACTACAAACCAGACCCCTGAATCGGTTACACATTCTCTCCGGAGGAGTATTCGCGTTGCGGATGAACCACGAGTGGATTTGGGAGTCGAGCTGAATGCGAAGTCTCTTGTCGTCAGATTTAATAACTTTGGCGTCCATTTCAAAAGAGGATTCCGGAGAGCAGGACTCAGTGTTTGGAACTTGGATGTAATTGTTTATTAAGGATTTTCCGGAGGAGTCGTAGCGAGATGTGATGTCGTTCGTGTTGAGAGCCCAGTCCATGTACATTTTGTAGGGAGCTACTCGCTCCACGTTGTACCAAACGTTGTCGCCGAGTCGGCTGTAGGAGTAGTACTCCTCGTTGATCGGGTCGTTGGTGGAGGTGAGGTCGTGGTATGATTTGACGAGGCGAGTGAGCATCTCCGAACTGTAGGGGGTGATGAGGCGGAAAGTATTGTTGGGGGAGGACCATGCCTTTTTTGGAGTGGTGAAGTTGGTTCCAGGTGGAGGTGGACTGGGAGAAAGAAGAGAGGAAGAGTTAGTCGACTGTGGAGCTTCGGGTCCAGTTGTCGCTGAAGAAGTTGAGTTTGAGGAATCTTCTCCTTTCCCAATTGGAGTCAGCGCCAATAATACAAGGGTTATTGAAGCTAGCCCCATTTTGATGGAGGAAAGCTGTGCTCCCAAAAAGGTCCCTGTTGTCACAGTTCAGCTGACTATATAACAGCAGGCAGCATTGTCATATTTGTACAATAAAAATTGCACCTTTTTGACGCGATTCTTTTCGCAAGGCCAGTAAGTTAAAATTACAATAACAATATTCAAATAAATATTAACAATATTATGTTTACAAAATGTAAATGTCAGTCATACGTGTCTTTTATTTCTATACCTATCGATCTGATTTGAGCACACATTTTATGAACAAAGACATGCTTCATAAAAGTTCTCGTCAGTGCATTATTCTAGGCATTTTCGGTTCGGCTGCTTAAGTCATTTTCTATCAAACTAGTCTTGGTTATATGCTTGTATCTCTAAACTATAATCCTACGATGAGCGAGGGACACTAAAAATATGAGAATTTGAGGCTGTGAGAATGAAAGGAGCTACTTGTGATATAAAGCGTTGTTGTATAAATACATGTCTCCATTGACATTGCAACGCACATTGGATAAGCACACTCGTTTCCCCCTTTTTGCGTGCATAATGTTCCTTGAAAAGCCGATTTACGTCATACCGATACCACGATTAACATCCTTGTTTTTATATGCGCTGACGATACAGAAAGCATCCTGCCACACATTGATCCTATCCCAATCTTATCGCACTAACTCAAACTCAAAGTCCAGTCAAGCCACACCACGTTAACCGACCCCACTTTCAGTTAAGTTGGGTGAGTATGTTTATGACAATTTTGCGAGAGCGAAATATTATAAATTTATACGTTTTGTTGTTATTTGAGTGCACTCAGACTTCCAATGTTAACTCCAATGTATAAAAATCCTCTGATCTGATTCTATTATATCGCGACAGGAGAACAAAACAAGCCACTATATTATATGGCACTTGATTTTACTGGAGAGATCCTTTCAATTATACATACATGACCATTCATGCTGCACACTGCAGAGATTACAACCGCAAACATGAAAACCACATTTGACAAATACGTATTTTACAAAAGACACAATATTTTTAAGCATGCATCCACTTGTTCATTTTTAGTGTTGAGTTAAACTAATGTTCGAACCTTCTGCTCACACATCAACTACTTTCATACTAACAATCAATATCTGTTTTTGTTATATTTTTTTCATTTGCGAATTGTAATTTTCATTTTAGGATTTGTTGAAGTTTACTGGGGAAACCCAACCCACATGTCTGGAAACACATGAGATCATGTGCAATTATATTTTGATGATAGCACCTGTTGGTCCCCAAACCACTTCACCTCAGTGCCAGTTCATTTAATCGAGCTACAACAGCTCGATGTTGTTTGGTGAAGGATGATGATGAGTAACTCTTATCAAGTTCATCTGAAGTACTTCCATATTATTATTGTCATCGCCGCAACTTGTGTTTTGAGTGTAATTTGTGAGAGTGCGAGTGCGGATCCAGTTTGTGGAAGAGTAACTTTAGCTGGAGCCGGTGGAGAAGTTGAGTTGAGAGAAAATGTGACACTGAGTCCAGAAGTGTTTGAGAGACTTCACATTCAGAAGTTGAAGGATGCTGTATTTTCTCCGGAGAAGGATTGTGTGATTAAGATATGTGGATTTTCATCTTTTCGAACTCCCAATCATCCGGGATACATTGGAGTAATTTTTGAATAGAAATAATTTAACTAAGTTTATAAAATTAAAGTGAAAAGTTACTATTTAAGTTTGACATTTTTCTTTAGAGTGGAAGCGACTATGCCGATTGCTACTTGGCTAAGGAGTCGAATATTATGGCGTTGTCGGACATTTTTAACGACATTTATAACACGAGCTCAATAAGTTGTGCTTGTGATGTAAGTCTTTTTCTTTGCGAAAAATGTAAAAGCTTTTTAATTTCATGGTTTTTTGGTTCCAAACACAAGAATTTGGTTTGATTTTTATGTAAAGATAGGAGACGGTTATTGTACAGAAAACTGCGATGAGCGTCATGAAAACTGGAGTGGAGACGAGTGTGCCATCCTGTTCCAGGAAAATGACTGCCACAATTGCTACTTCTCCCCGATTCCTCTCCAGGATGAGGGCTACTATGAAACTGATAACTCTCATCATATCCACTCTTTGGTGGTTCGGGAAGGGTGCAGAGTGACCCAAAATATATCCACTTTGAACCGCATTTGGATGTTCCGGGAGCACCCTGGAATTATTGTGTACAACACGACAACTCGGTCCAATGTCAAATCGGCGTTTCAAAGTGACCCTGAATCATTTTTGTGCACTTGTGGCGAAGAACCAACCACGGCTACTCCCACCACCACCTTACCCACAATCACCAGCTCCATTTCTACTACCGCGACCACGCCCCAAAAACCAACCGAACTTGCTAAACCTCCTGAGGAAGGAAACGGACCACTTTTGCCGGTTCTGATTGGATTGGCTCTTGTTGCGATACTCCTCTTTTCGGTGCTAATTGGTGTCACCATTTTACGGAGAAGGTATTATTTCAGGGAAAATAATAATTAATGATTTTCTTAGCAAAATTATATTTTCAAAAAATTTATAACGTTCAACAGGGAAGTTGCAACAACTGCTTACCAATACCAAACAGAAAAAGGAAGTTTCTGCGCTTCCTCCAACGGAACGGAATCCACCTATACAGGTTCAGATTCAGGACGAGGATCCCTGGACTACTCTCAAATTCTCAGTTTGCCCTATGACCCAAGGTTTGACATTTGCAAGGATCATTTTGAGATGGGTCTAAAATTGGGGCATGGAAATTTCGGAGAAGTATTCCAAGGCACGTTGCAAGTCGCTGTGAAAGCAGTGAAAGTCGGCAACGATGAGAGTGGACTCAAGTCGCTGAAGCAAGAAATCAAGATTTTGAGCTATTTGGGAATTCATGAGAATGTGGTGAGGATGGTGGGAGCTTGTGTGAAGGACTACGAAAATGGTAACAAATTAATTAAAAATTATTATAAAAAATTACAAGATATTAAAATGCAAAATTTAATATTATTTCTCTAAAATGCTTTAAAGGGGAGCTGTACATGATTATGGAATTCTGTCAAAACGGCTCTTTAAAGAGTTACTTGCAAGCAACAATTGCTCCCAAACTAAAAGAAACTCTTCGAAATGATCTTGGTCTCGAAATGCAACTATCCGAAGATGGTTACAGTAAGGACTCTCCAGTGCCATTGCCGTTGGACTTGGAAGAGGTGAATCCAGAAGTTTTCAATTTGTTTATGCAGTGGAGCGAACAAATTGCAAATGGGATGGAGTACATAACTTCCAAAAAGGTAGCAAAAACTCTATAAAATCTTAGCCTGCTCTATAGGACTTGCTTATCCAGCATAAATTTCTTCTTCTCCAGATTGTCCACGTGGACCTCGCCGCAAGAAATGTTCTTCTCAGCGACAATTTAACAGCGAAAATAGGCGACTTCGGTCTCTCCAGGAAGATGTACCTGAAGAACTACGTCGACTCGAAGAAGGACTCCATCCCCATTCGTTGGGTTGCTCCAGAGTCGCTGACTAAAAACAAGTATTCTTCAATGTCGGACGTATGGGCATTCGGGATTACGGTCTGGGAAATTTTTAGTTTAGGCAAGGAGCCTTATGAGGATAAATACTCGATTACAGAGGTTTTGGGGGCGTTACTCGATGGAGAAAGACTCGACTGTCCAGAGTTCTGTCCGGAAGTTGTGTATGATTCAAACATTCATATTGACCCTTTTACTTAAACTTATTTCAAGATTGACTCAATGTACTAACGGTATTTTTCTGTGACTATTTTTCAGTTACAAGAAGTTGTGTGAATGCTGGAATGAGTCTCCAGAGTTCCGTCCCCCTTTCCCAGATCTCAGAGAATTCTTTAGGGAGCAGAAGCCGACGGCGCCTGCTCTTCATGTTCGCTTTGAGGATGAAGTTGAAGCGCTGAATAAGGAAGATATTGAATCTGAAACTGATCAAACTCAAAATGTTGATGATCTTTAAACTCACTAAGTCAGTTTAAGATAAAGATACTTACTTTTTATTTACGCTTGAATTTAATTAATGTTCGTATTGAGTAAAATGGATAAAAAGCCACGCCACATATATACAACATGAGTCAACTCATTTTTACGCATGGATTTATTGTTGAGCCCGAGTCAAGCAGAGTGAAATTGGAAATAAGAAATCATGTGTACTCCTGATGTAGGAAATTGTAAACTGTGAAATAAATTCTAATAAAATAAAAATAATTTTCCTTTGTGTTTTTAACTCGAGGATTATGTCACCGTCACCGTCCTTCTGTCACACACACTCCATTTGAATTAGCATTATATTTCATAAACTTCATTTTAACTCAGAAATACTAGACATTGACCAACAATAGGTTCGTCAGACTTCAAACGGAAAATTTCTTGTGTCTTAATATTTGAGTGCATTCAAGACTTACGAACCCTGATACGTTTAACGATTTTTATATTGCCACAGACAGCAACAGCAGAACTCGCAGTGACGATATTATGCTTTTTGAGTTTATGTTGGCATTTTGCGACTTCCTCTCTCAATTAAACATTATGTGTATCACATTACATTAAAGAGATTAGTGAGATTACTATAGCCACAATATAACATTTGCATGATCACACATCGCGTTTTTGCTAAACACGTTTTATGCATATATCGATTTCTTGTCATTTCACACAAACAAGTCCATTTATGCGCTGCTCAACTTAATTCCATGTTTTCAAGTATGCTTTATCAATCTTGAAGGATTTCATTAGGGCATCTTCACTTTGTTGGATTTGTGTTTTCTTGCTATTTCTATTCATCTACTCTAGCTCTACATCACTTATTTGCTTGCATACTTGAAAACTTGAAACATAATTTACTTGAAAACTTATTTCAAGATTGACTCAATCTTTGGATGATATGAATACTGTTTCTAACTACTTCGCAGTTACAAGAAATTACTTTAATGCTGGAACGAGACTCCAAAGGACCGGCCCTCTTTCCCAGATCTCAGAGATTTCTTTAGGGACTGGAAGTCGACATCATTGCCAAACACTGTTCATGTTCACAGTGAGGTTGAAGTTGAAGCCCCGAGGGGAGATATTGAATCTGAAACTAATCAGGACCTTGATGGTCTTAAAACTCACTAAAACTATACTTCCTTTTTTATTTGCGTTTGGATTTAATTAATTTCTGAATGGAGTAATGTAATTTGCGTCGAAATGACTACGAAATAAAAACCTTGTACGAAATCCTTATTCCTTGCTTGTGCATACATTTCATTTCTCTCAAAAATGAAGAATCCTTGGAAATTTGACGTAAAAATTGGTCAACAATGTTTTCGTAGACATCAACGAGAGTTGCACACATATTCAGCAGCGCCGTGGTTATCTGTTACTGGGAAAATGAGGATTGCCAGAGTGCAGAATGCCACACACTATGTGTAACATATTCCTTAAACATACTACATGTTGTTGCAAGATTTATAGATATGATTCGCGAATAATGCTATTGGAACACTTTTAGCTGAACATGAAGCTGGAGACATGATGAAGGCTGTAAACTCGAAAGGGAGGATATATACAAACTGCATCTTTGGACTTTGCCCTGTGCGTAACTTACATCAACAAAATTATGATTATGAAAAGTCGGGTATCAGGTATCACGAAGAGGAAGATAATTTTTTTCTTCATAAATTTCATTCTACTCGAAAATATTACGTACTGACGAACGACGGACAGAATGGATTAAAAGTAAACGTTTTTGGGTTTATGACGTTTATTATGAGTGAATTCATACTGCAGACTTGCACACGAATCCTCATATGACTCATGTACGACTCTTTTGTGATATCGCGAGAAAACCCAACTCAACCAGTGAAGATTTACTATGCATTTATTCATTTATCGCTTCTTCATTTTACACTGGAAAGATGCTCTTAAAGCAATTATATGTAAAGAACATAGGACACTGCAAATATGATTATAACCACATTGCATGCTACATTTTCGCAACATTTATGTTTATGACATGACATTGATGACATATCACACATTCGTATTTTTTTCGCAAATCACGCATTTATCCATGTAGATTCTTAAGTTTGTTCATTTAATAACTAATGTCAAATGGCATCAAGTTCATGCTCTTGCTCTTCAAGCAAGTAAGTCTGTTTTTATTAAAAACCTTAAAGAAACTTTACCTTCTAAAGTATTTGTTGTATTTTTAATGAATTTCTTACTGATTCCACCTCTCCATTAAAACTACGATTACAAGTTCATTTATTTAATTCAGCTACAAGAGCTTTAGGTGTTGTTTTGTGAAGTATGAGAAAGTCTTACCAAGCCCGTCGCAAGTCAATTCATCCTGTTTATTTTGTAATTATCGCAACTTGTGTTTTCAGTGTAACTTGTGAGAATGTGAGTGAGGATCGTGCTCCAGTTTGTGGAAGAGTACGTTTAGCTGGAGCTGGTGGAGAAGTAGAGTTGAGGGAAAATGTGACACTCAGTTCGGAAGTGTTTGAGCGACTTCACACTCGGAAGTTGAAGGGTGCAGTGTTTTCTCCAGAGTGGAATTGTATTATTAGCATATGTGGATTTACGAAAATTGGAGTAATTTTGGAAATAAATTGATTAAATTACTTAATTATAAAAATATACTTTCAGAACAAGTCAATTAAAAAATTTATTACTATTTTATGTAGAGTGACAGCGACTATGCGGATTGCTACTTGGTTAAGAGAGCGTTTACTTCTGCGATGCCAACAATTTTTAACGATCTTTTTAACGCGAGTTCCATAAGTTGTGGGTGTGACGTAAGTTATATTTTCTTGAAAATAAATGAAATTTTTGTTACAAAAAGTTTTTGTCAGATTTTTATTGTATTTTTGTGAGAACAGAAAGGAAACGAAGATTGCACAGCCAAATGTGATGAGCGAACCCACCAAAGTTGGAGTGGGAACGAGTGTGCAATCCTATTCCAGGAAAACGACTGCAATGATTGCTACTTTCCCCCGATTTCTCTCCAGGACGAGGGCTACTATGAAACTGATAACTCTCATCATATCCACACTTTGGTGGTTCGGGAAGGGTGCAAAGTGACCCAAAATATATCCGCGTTGAATCGCATTCGGATGTTAAGAAACCAGTCTGGAATTGTTATTTACAACAAATCATCCAACAAAAAAACAGGGTCCAATGTCAAGTCGGCATTTCAAAGTGATCCGGAGTCCTTCTTGTGCAAGTGTGGCAACTTCCTCGGAGAAGAAGTGACAACGATAACTACTCTTACGCCCATGACACCCGCTGCTGATTTTGAGGTGACCACTGCATCAACACCACGGATCCGCCT
This sequence comes from Heteromurus nitidus, assembly GCA_034687055.1. Classification (NCBI taxonomy): domain Eukaryota; kingdom Metazoa; phylum Arthropoda; class Collembola; order Entomobryomorpha; family Entomobryidae; genus Heteromurus; species Heteromurus nitidus. Next base: position 14,255 of record JAQFZW010002168.1, read on the forward strand.
TCCTCCAAGAGACGGAGAAGAACTTGCCTTGGCTAATGGCACTCAACAAGACACGTGGTTGGTGTATGGAGCAATTGGCTTTGTCGGGGTGTGCCTTTTGCTTGTGGGCGGAGGGATAACGATGAAATGCGTCCTTCAACGAAATCCAATGCAGGAAACAATTGAGTCCGAAGTTGAAACTCCTGAAATGGCATTAGTGAGCAGAGATAATGGGATTGGCCACAATGATCAAGTCGCTTTGCTCCACCGATTTAGTCAGGTTTGCTCAGCGAACCTGGATCGTAACAGTTTTGAAATTGGGAGGAGACAACTTGGTTCTGGCCATTTTGGGACAGTGCACGAAGGAAGCTTCCATCCACCAGAAGGTCATGATTTATTTCGAGAAGGCGAACAGGCAGTGGCAGTAAAAGAATTGAATTCTTCAACCGCCACCTCATTTGTTGACTCTTTTCTTCGAGAGATCAAAATCTTCCAAGCCATTGGCCGTCATGAAAATATTCTGCCCTTTGTTGGCGCTTGTTGTCATAACGGGGAACTCTTCATTTTGACAAAATTTTGCGAGAGGGGATCACTAAAGGATTACCTCTCGAGGGAGATGCGTCCAAGGATATTTCCACCCCGTGACGACTACGCTCCCAACGGGGACGACGACGAAGTCGCAGAAGATGACCTAGAAATGGCCGACTTCAAGTCTCAAGATTTGCGTCAGCTTCTGTATTGGTGTGAGCAAATTGCTAATGGTATGGACTTCTTGAGTACGGAAAATAGTGTAAGGAATTAAGTCTGACTTTTACCAAACTATAAATTAAGCCTGTAATCAGTGCAATGAAAAATATTTTTCTTCAGATAATCCATGCGGACTTGGCAGCAAGGAATATGCTATTGACACAAGTGGCCGATGACCTCATCGTGAAAATTTCCGACTTTGGCTTGTCGAAAGAGAGGGCATTTGAAAAGGACTATGCTCAATCATTACTTTCCGTAAGGGTATAAACTTGTCAATTTTTGTGACCTTGAAAAAAGTGTAAAAAATGACCTCGTTCATTTAATTTTGTATCCCAGGGAGCCCTTCCATTCAACTCAATTGCTCCAGAGTGTGTGCGACAAATAGAACCTCTGGCACTAGAGAAACGAATAACGAAGTTCGTCGACGTTTGGGCGTACGGCTGTACTCTCTTTGAGATCTTTAGCTTGGGGAAGGGTTGGACCATGCTCCACTGGGCCAGTTTATTCCGGAGGGAGACACTAAGGAAACCTGCACTTGCTCCTCAATATGTGTAAGTTACGCAAATTTAAATCTAGCACATATTGTGACGATTTGATGATTATACCTGTCTTAAATAAATTTTAGCTTCTCCAAGATGCAAGAATGTTGGAATGAGGTGCCTCAGGACCGACCCACATTTGCTAACTTGAAAATATATTTCAAGCAGAGAAAAGAGGAAGTGATAATATCATAATTGCATCATAGTATGATTTTGATGTGCGTGGACGTGCACAACGTGGAAGAGCAATGAGCGTGGAGTTTGAAACGACTGGACTGGTGGAAACTAAATCAAAATTTTTCTCAATTTATGCTTCAGAATCAGAAGCCTTTTTATCTGAGCTTTTAGAGCTTGCATGGTATACGTGTGCATGCAATGTATGCATTATATAATGTATAGGGAGCCATCCAACGAGCTGGAAGAGTCTGACCCTGCGTGAACTTCACACTAGCCAAGAAAATTGTTTTCATTGTGTGCTCTGATGGTGGTGTTGTATGTATATCGGCACTAAAATAACTACAAACCCCACAAGACATAAATTGTCTCAGAACTGTGCCTAACTTCTTTTAACGAATAAAATTTCATTTTTAGCATCAACATATGTCATGTCTCGTATTTTTTTTTAGCTCAAATCGTTTTATATGCATCTGTCTGAAATGAAATACATGCGTATACCTATACCTAGCACTGTCCCTTTTACCAAATTTTTTCTAAGCACATCAGGACGATATCCCTACTGCACATAAGGTTTGCACAACACTCTCCTTCTTCGTTTTGAGATGATACAGTTGCAACCTTACAACTTCATCACAATTTAAGCGATTAGCCTAGAAAACGCGAACAGGATATGATTTGTCCAGACAGAGTATACAAAACACATTTTCATGCTCATGTCAGAAGAATGAAGATGAGAGACCTTGTCATTTTAGTTCTTGATTTGCAAATTGAGTTCCTTTTATACATGCTCGAAGACTAAAAATATTATCAGTTAATTAACTAAACCTTCGAAATAAAAGCGTGACAAAGAAAAAAGCACTTGATCAAATTAATTTTCCTTCTTCCCTCGGCGGATATGATGATACGATCCGAACTGCAACTTATCGGGATAATTGTCATTATCCTGGTAGCACTTCCGCTCTTCACCTGCACCACTTCCACCATTCCCAGTGAACCTAGTTGTGGAAGCGTAATGATTTCACCTAAAAGGCAAAAACTGGAATTGTTCGAAAATGGGACTCTGTCGCGAGACGACTACGAACTGGTTCGTACTGGGATAGTGAAATCAGTTGCAGTTCCAGTGAGGAATTCGTCCACGTGCCACCTCGAGATATGCGGCTTCATCACAGGAATAAGGTACTTGGCCGCACAAGGCTTGTGCCAAAGGTTTACGTTGAATATGATATCGGCGAGGTATATATTGAAGGTAAGAAAAGCGTAATAAGTTTTAGGAATTTTTAATAGACAAAAAAATAATGTGTCATCTTTACACCTATTTTAAATCATTTTTACCGTTTTGATTTTGACAGGGCTTCTTCATGGTTTCTTCCATGAGCTGCGCCTGCAATGTAAGATTGCTTGAATATAACAAGACCAACACATTGTCTACGAAACAAGATTTTTATCACGTCTCCTCGAAAATTTTAATCAAATTTTTGTACCAATTTTTTTTTCAGAACAGAAATCAACCCGGTTGTGAAAATAACACTTGCTCTGATACTGCCCCTCGTTGGGAAGGCTCACAATGTGCGATTTTATACCAGGAAAATGAATGCCAATCCTGCTTCTTCTTCCCAATCATTTTAAACAATAAAGAATGGTTTCGAAGCATGAATTCCGTTCAAATCAAATCATTCATTGTCCGGCCTGGGTGCAGTCTTGGGAAGATGACAAAGGGATTTAATGATGTGGACTTGGAGAAACCGAAAATCGAATTATTTAGTGGAATTGCTAGATCAGATGCTGGGGTATAAAAAAATTACCTGAATTTTGACAAACATTGTTTAATTTTTTAGATAATGCTTTAATTTGTACTTTGAAGCCTAAATTTCACAAGGATTCTGAAAACTTTACGTGCGCTTGCGAGGAGCCAGGGGCAGAGCCTGACGTTCAACTTTACCAGGTTTCTGGTTCAACTGTGAAGCAATTGACCGGTCTCACGAATGGAACAAAGACAAAGCCCATTGACCCCACTCCAAACGTTACTGATTTTGAAGAGACAACTGAATTAATTCTTCACGACAACACTACTTCGACGAGCGACGCAAATTTTGGAGAAGAAATTCATGACACTCAACAAATGTGGTTGGTTTATGGAACCCTGGGCTTTGTCGGGCTGTGTCTTTTGTTCGTTGGAGGAGGGATAATGATGAAATACTTTATTCAACGAAAACCAGTTCAGGAAACGGAGGAAACAAAAATTGGTTCTGTAGTTGAAACTCATGAAATGGAATTAATGGGAGATTACGGTAGGTCAGAGGGCGAGGAAATAAAGTTAATGCAACCGTTTAATGAGATAATGGCCGAGCTAAAAAAGCACATTGATGCGACGATCAAAGAGGCGAGGAAAGATTGGGAGGAGACACAATTACCGATGTCTTCGCAGCAAAACGAAAGTGCATCAGGAAATAACGATGAAGTCACTTTGCTCCAGCGATTTCATCAGGTTTGCTCGTCGAATCTGGATCGACACAGTTTTGAAATTGGGAGGAGGAAACTTGGTTCTGGCCATTTTGGGATAGTGCACCAAGGAACATTCCATCCACCAGATGGCCATGATTTGTTTCCAGAAGGTGAAACACAAGTGGCAGTAAAGGAATTGAAGACTTCTACTAGGCCATCATCCGTGAATTCCTTCCTGCGCGAGATCAAAATTTTCCAAGTGATTGGCAGTCATGAAAATATTTTGCCCTTTGTTGGCGCTTGTTGTCATAATGGAGAACTCTTCATTTTGACAAAATTTTGTGAGAAGGGATCACTAAAGGATTACCTCATGGAAGAGATGAGATCTAGAATTCTTCAACAAAACGTGGGGCAATCCTCCAGAGGGAATACTGGAGACAGCTACATTTCCAATGGGGACGTAGTCATTCACACTAACACAGATATTAACATAATCTTGGGGTCCAAAGATTTGTACCAGTTTTTGAAATGGTGTGAGCAAATTGCTGCTGGGATGGATTTCCTGAACACCGAAAAGAATGTAAGCAAAATGTGATTAGCCACAAAACGTATTTAAAACTGGAATGAATTATGCAAAAAACATTTCTTTCAGATTATCCACGTGGACTTGGCAGTGAGGAATATTCTATTGACAAATGACCTCGTTGCCAAAATATCCGACTTTGGTTTGTCCAAAGAGAAAATACTTGAGAAGGACTATGCTCAATCTTTGCTTTCAGTACGAGTATACATATAAATCTAATTCTTTCTTAAACTTGATATAAACATTTCTCTAAATAAGTGATGTCATCCAAGTACTTATTTTTTAATCAAAAGGGAAAGTTTCCAATGAACAGTATCGCTCCAGAGTGTGTACGCCAAGTAGAACCTCTGACATTAGAGACAAGAGTAATGAAGTTCATCGATGTGTATGCGTATGGCTGCACACTCTGGGAGATATTTAATTTGGGGACTGACAATGGACACTATTTCGAAGCTACTCGCCAATTGCAACGAATCTAGTGTGAACATACACTTTGAAGTGTTGCGAATTCATTGGTTAAACTCCCAATCCCGAATGGCCACTAATTACTGAGTAATTAATTTTTTAAATATTCACTTCGCCACATTTTAGTGCATAAAGAGCATT
>JAQFZW010002169.1:0-19324 GCA_034687055.1 Heteromurus nitidus
TTTTCGTATCAAAGAACCTATGTACCAAATTTGGAGCGAATCGGTTGTATGCACCTTCGTGATGTGTCCTTGTTAGTATAATTTATAAATGAGCTAAAATCATAAAACTGTGATATATACACAAATAAACTCTCATATCCATTGGCATATCACAAAAAGAATATATTATCGCATTATTGTTTTATTTAATGTCTTCAATTCATTGTTGGTAAACAAACCCAAAACGGGAATACAAGTGTTATCTCATCTGAAAATATAATTTTTCTACATCAATCTTCTCAAGACATGTTGGCATTTTACATCCTTTTGTCTCGCTAAATCATGCATTTGGCCACGACGTAAAGTAATGATTTTGTTAGTAGATACACAACACAAAACTGCCTTCTCTAAGCGTACAAATATGCAGTTCTGCTAGAACGGGTTACGTTATTTATACACATTTGTCCTTGCAGTTGATAAGAAGGAGTAGCAAGTAGGAGGTCTTACTTTTTTGGCAGCTAAAACGGTATGCCTGCTCACTGCTGTAATATGGTCGTATCATCAAGGCAGTTGTAAATGTAACGATAAGTATATTTTTGTGGAATCATATTACAAAATGAGTTTTTAGTTTAAAAACGCGTATCTGCATAAATGTTTTAAGCGATAGCGATAAAACAGGAGTTACTTTTTTGTAAAAAAAAACTTTGTTACTTACCACACTGGCGCATCAACTTTGGATCTTGATAACGATTGAAAAAGTTTTAAAATGATATAATATAATGAAATTGAGAATAAGATGCTTAAAAAAGCATTATAACATCTTGAAATGACTGTGCCCATGCAGTATCAAAATGTATGTATTTATATACACCTTAATCTGCATTCGTGGTAAACCTGTCCATATTTTCACAACTACACGTATTTTGAATCGCAGCCAACTCGTATTATTCAGCCATTTTTTACGGCTTCTATTATTAAAAGGAAAATATAGCTCCTCCATTTAAAAGTCATTAACACGCATAACTTCTCAAGATAATCCGTGGATTCTTCCACACAGACAGGGATGAAAATGCATTTGGGATGAGTAAACCATGAGATTATTAATGATTTATGATAAATCCAAGGACTGGTTGGACGTTTACTATTCTAGCGCATATTACTCATGTGCAATCACACTTGTTTGCCTTCGATGAGTACACACTTGGTGGATATGCATAACTTTGTGCATAATAGTAATGTAATGCAGTTTTTATCCGTGAAAACCTTAAGATTTCGACATTTTGATGATGGCCTTCACACACATTGGAGAGCATCACTCAAAAGTTATCTTTCATTATAAAGAAGCTTTAACCATAGCTGAAGTATTCACTTGAAATATATCACACTTTCGTTTTTCACTAGCCTGCGTTATATCGCTCATATACAACTCATATAAAACTTGTAATATCAAAATACTAGTTATATTTAAATGAAGTGTACACATGCATGCACATTATATATTTTAAGGAATACAAAATAGCTGAAAGTAGCTGCATAAGAATTGACACAAAAGATGCTTCTGTACAGTTTCGCGTAATCTACGTCAGAATCGTTAACACAGATTCCTTTAAAATGTGATAGTTGTTTTAACAAAATTTACTGTCGACCTCTATAAGATGCTCCTAACTGATCTAGATAGTTACTAAAAGAAATGCAACACCGACATCATTATCATTTCCTTTCCTAAGCATCTCTGAGGCTGAAATGGTGAAATACTTATGTGTATAGGAAGTGCATATTATATTTCGGACATCATATTTATGGAAAGCAACCAAAATTAGTTTTACGTTAAGAAATTGTTTTTTTTGCATCATTCAAAGTCGTTAGTCGAATGATGTTGGAGCAGGTAATGGGTACAAACGAGCTGAAGGAAGCTTAGTTTAGTAATTTTAACTTAAGTACTGCAACCGTAAGACCGCACTATTTGTGCATATTCATGAGAACACGAAGAGTAAAAAGCGTTAATCTTATTAGCTCTTAAAACCTGTACGAATTGTTGTTCTTTAGAATCTGAACGGTATCTCATACGGTAGTAGCATTATATAAAATGTTGTCTGCAAATTCCATACAGGAAATCTGAATGGGTGATTCAGAACGGCATATTAATTTCAATGCAAAAACTGATCTTAAAATATTGAATGACAAAATGCGTTATATGACTCAGGTAAAATTCCCAACAGTCAGCCGAAATACCTGATTTTGTTGGTCATTGGTTTAAATTACTCATATTTGCTATGTTCAATATTTGAAGACGAATCGTCTTCCGTGTCCGCATGAGATGCAAATGCAATGCATACGTTATTGACTTCTTGCTTTTGATGTAACATCTCCGGATGTTGACAAAAGTATACATTTTAGAAGAGTAAAAGGAAGATTGAGATATGGGATGAAAAAGTGATTTTTCTTGCAGCAATGCATAAAATTACCATTCAAAATTGCATAAATTAAATGCTTTGGACCTCACCTCAAATTCTAAGCATCATTATCATCCAGCTTTCTTTTCGTCGAGGGGGACGTTGTTCGCGTGTCGCATTCTAACTTTTTAGAAACACATTCGAATGAGTAATGTAGGTTTTTCATCAAATGAGTCACGTTTGAATAAGTGTACGAAAACGTTACGCAAGAATTGTTACACCGAGTGACAATGCTGAATGCTGTATTTGCTCTCAAACCACGTGGAGTAATTAGCACATGCGATTCACTCAGAGTGGTGCGAGTCCATTTACCTGAATGACACTGGAAACACACCTCTCCACTTTTCACTTTAATGGCAATCAGTGCGCAACAAGAGGATGACAAGGTGATGTGACGAATTGCAGTTCACGTCTTATCTATTGCCAATTAAGCGACAAAGGAGATTGAGGAGTCATGTTGGGTTCGTGAGTTTTTAAGTCATTCATTAGCAATTTGCTGGTGTAACCCCAATTAAAAGTGAGAGTTTTTTCACTCTCCTAAAAAGTGAGTTAGATTCCTTTACGCTGACATTTTTAGTCGTTTGCATTTCATTGTTGAGTGTAAATTATGAATATTATTCTCGTCTCGTCAGGTGTTAGATAATGGATTTTTTCGACTACAACAATGCCTTGTATTATTGCAGCATTGCATGCTTATTATATATTGCTTATCCACGCTGATTTTGTGCTCGCCTCACCAATTCTTTGGTGGAATGCATCATGTCGATGATGTAAAGCCGTAGTGTAATTGAATTTTACTTTTCAAAACTAGATGCGCAGTCTAGTCAAACGTGAGCACATTCAAATAATGCTTTCAGATCAATGAAGATATTATTTTGTCAGTGCTCGCGTATCACATCAAAGTCATGCCTAAGGCTTATTATGAGCTGTATGCCGATGTCGTCAGAAAATACACACCAAAATGTTAGCTAACTTTATCAGGATTGAATGTAAGATGGATAAATGTTTGTAAAATAACTGTAAATCCACTTGAACCTGTTTGCTTGAACGATGGACGATTAATCGATGAACCCTACCAGTTAGAATAGAATCAGCACATACTTTCGAAATCACATTGAATGTATGGATTGTGTTGGCATTGCATATGGCATTATTGGGAAATCTTTGTTTGGTTTTTCATCGCGTCTTTTTTTGGGTATACATGTGACCTGTGCATAAACCAAACGATGTTGGCAGAAAAAGTTCGGGTTCCTCCGAAAACGAGTGATTTTCTTAGAAAATAACGGTCATTTGCAGTGATTTAGAGTTGTGATTATCGGCGTCATGTTTATATCTATGTATCTATAGACTTTTGTTGGGATTGGGGTATGTTCTAATGCCTATAAAACTATCTGTGTATAGTATGTACATATATTTCAGTATGAATACTATGAATGTAGCGGTTCTTGAAAGAAGACGTTATGGATAAAAAATAGTGGAAAGCGTGTTGCTAATTACTAACTTTCTTCCAACTCTCTGCACACTGTTTATCTGGAAGGGGCGAGGGACTGACGAGTGATGAATGACGATGCAAGAGGTCTCGATTCATATCCCGTTTAGAGTCATCATCGACGAGCAAAAATTGGATAAGTAAATGTTTAAGTACATGACCACATGCATGTATTTATTCAATTAGCTGATCACGCAAAGGGTAGGAGTGCAAACACAGATCAAGTGTGAATTTTTATTGTACATAACTTGAAACAACAGAGGAGAGGAGCATCGATACAAATACAAGTCGTGCAACCTCTATTTTTTATACCGAAAGGAAAATTGAAGATTTCTTGATTTCGCAATAAAAATTGCTTATAGGTATGTTGGCTTATAGGCTACTATATGCACGATGCTCATAAGAATGTGAAGATGAAATGTATGAAGATTAAATTGTAGTAATAAGCAAGAGCAAGTTATAGACCGCAAGGATCAAGTAAAACTGTAGCCTGCAGTTAAAAGCAGTTTGCACATGTGTGTAACTGTTCAATCGGGCAAACATAGTTTTTGCTAAAAGAAAAATAAAGAATCCTTTACTCGAGACATCAAACGGTATTGACAAATACGAAGCAGACATGAAGGATCAAAATCCCAAAGCTATATTATGCTAAAGCTGTAGTAGATATATCATGATCGAGAGAGTTCATTCATGTGATTGCCAGACAACTTATATTGTGTGTTTGCACACAACGTGTTGCAATGAAGAGATTGTGATTAGGCTGACATAAGTGTAAATGTGATCAGAAACTAAGCACATGGCCTTTATTGCATTTGTACACATAACGCACAAACGTGTTTGCATATTTACGTACGATTTTCATAATATTCCAACCTCATCCGCCTTCCTCCACACCTTAAAAGGCTTTCACTTTTTACTGTAATGTTTGGACGTAAAAAATGTAAGATTTATGGGAATCGTTGAAATTTGAATTAAATAGAATTCAGTAAGCATGAGGAGATCAGTGTGTATACATTTCTATTTCTCCTCTCATATCTTAAGTATAATCAAACACCCATGGGAAATATGGAAGAGGTCTTTGACAAAATAATCGTGAAATTGTAGATTACGCAGACAATGACTAAAGGGAAAATGACCACGGTGGAGTACGGAGTTTTTGATCAAATAAGACATCTCATTCTTCGTGTCGTCGTACTCAGGAAAGTTCGAACTTTGATTCAGATACATTAATTTCAAACTCGTCGCTTGAAGCATAAACTATTGAGCAATCCTTCAGTCAAAGGCGTTTATTTTATAAGAATATTATGACATGGTTTAGGTAGCTAAAGAAGTCCTCGTTGGATAAGAAATAGCAATTCTAGATGTTATTCAACTTCTTGTCAACGCGGTAGGTCCACCTTGTGAGTATTGAGATTGTATCCTTTTTTACTTGTTGGAGTTGGAACAACTCATGAAGCCTATCAGTTTTCTCAATGAAATATTATCGCATTTCGCATGTAGGAAGCTAGACTTGATACGAAGTAGACGTATTATTAAACAGATCGTTTACAAATGAAGCCTGGGAAAAGTCTCTCAATTAAACTTTACGCATCTGCATACTATTTTAATATTATTTTTTCACAAAAGCCAGAAAACTTTGCTTTTGTGTCTATTGTACCAACTTTCTACAGACATCCTTACATGCTTCGTTTCTGCATGAGTAGTTTTTTGTGAATTTGATTTTGCCTTGTCACCTTTCAGTAAACATTAGTGCAAAACAAAAGAACAGTTGACATAACCGCAACCCAACATAACCAAAATCATAGACGTCTTGAAGGCATTTTAAATATGATACTCAAGACGATTAATTTTTAACTTTTTGCCTTTTTAATAGAAAGTTAAAAAGACAGCTATATAACAGTGTATGCGTATCATCTCATGTACCTTATCCAACATAAATGATGCAAAACAATTTTAGTCATTCGATATTCGATTTAATAAAAAGGGACAACTGCTTCTAACCCAAATAAATCCACAATCCTTTGTTGATGGAATTTTTAAAATAGACTTGCCCTTTGAGTTCAAATATGTGATGGGTGCTTACATCACTTCAAGCCATAAATTAAATGCGAAGTGTGCTGTCTATAGGAATCTACGAAAAAAGCATTGTCGCCAACTCGCCTTACATTGTAATTGTCGCAACCACTGAATTCTGCACCGTTTGATTGACATTATGCCTTCAAATGCCGTAAGTAATAAAAAAACTGTGTTGCATTAGTTAAAGAATTCTGATGCCAGTAAGTAGACGGATAGTTATTGAAGGAGATTGCGATAACACAAGCATTGAGCAACATTTGCAATCCATTTTGCATTTAAAGTCTTCTTGCGGTGGGGCAATGATGGAAGGCGACTGATGCTGCTCCGCGATGAGCTCTTATTGCTAATCACTATTATATCTGGTTTATTTACTTTTACTAGCGTATTCTTAATTCCTAATTAACTGTCATCCATCCGCAATTTCTGTATGAAAGCAACAATCATTCATCATAAATTACGTGATGCATTTCAATCAGTACATCAGCTTTTTTATTAGAATAAACTGATGGTTGATGCATTCTGCCTTTGAGAGTTACAACCTATTTTCTCTCTTCCCATTGACGAAAGTAGGTATATGAGGAAAATTAGGTTAGAGATACACGCGTATTACCCATCGGTCCTTTGTTTATATCAAAGAAATCGTTTTTTTACTTTTTCGTATGAAAGCCAAAAACCAAACAATTTCATTCAGTATTCAGTCACTCCTCATGTTTTTCCTCTTTGTGCATACCCAATTAAATGTGATGCTGTAATCAAAACAAAAAGTGCCGAATGACGCGAACGCGAAAGTTTAGAATGTTACACAAGCTTTTCTCTCTATTTACTCTCGCACTCATGATCATCCTGATATTATCTCATGATGGAATCTATCTTGACTTCACCGTGTCGTCGCTTCAATCAAAATAAATTGAGTTCTCCTCAAAAAAATGCACAATAATCGGTTTCCTTGTTCAATCAGCCATTCTTGCTTCCTCATTCACTCAATGCCAGACTTCATATCATGCCTTCGAGAGCTGTCTATGCTGCACTTCATTCTAAAAGATTGATTCTCTTTTACTTCAATCATAACCATGCTGTAATCTCTTTTGAGAAGTGGAATTAGCTTCACCGCCAACAACGCACCGGAAAGTGTTTACAGACACACGTTAGATGCCAACGTGGTGGTAGACTTTGATCATAAGATCTAATCAGTCCTAATCACTCATCTTTCTGACTTTTTTGCCTCCCAAAAACATTCTCATCGGTCGTCCTGTTGTCAATAAAACTATACATTATTTTATATCGCTCGTAAGGGGATGGATGCACTTTCGCATTATATTTTTACATTTTTTAAATAAGCTATCAAAATACGCGTTAGCCAAACTCCCTTTCGTTTGTAACTTATCTGTTTAAAAAATCTCATAATTTCCATCGTAGGAAGTGTGATACGAGGTTTGGATGTAGGAGCGCAAGAAAATTATTGTCTGAGGCTTGTGAGAGAAGAAAATGCAATATCATTCCCTGTGATATTTAATATTATAAGTTGTATGTGCAAGTAATTGAAAGTAGGTACAAAAACACTCGATTTTCAAAATATCTTCCAAAGCGTGACAGTTAATATCGTCGTCGCGTCAGTTGTTGAATTGAAGAGGGTGCAAAAAAGTATGCATAAAATCCTCATATAAATGCATAAGTAAATTCAACCCTTCAAAAATTATTTAACCAGCATGAGCATATGCAGTGTTAGCTACGATGTAAAACAAATGAGCACACTCACTCACTTCTCTCTTGATGATATTAAAAATGAGAGTTTGCACTGTTTGCAAACTTCCGAAGGGACATGGACATACTATTAATGTTTTTATGAAAGTGTGCAAAATATTTGATTCGCTCACTTCAAACAGTTAATAAAAAGTCATCACAGAATATAACGCTCATATACTTCCTTCCAATGTTTTAAGACTTCAGAGTTTTGAAGGGTGGTCACGCTCACGCTTCGGCTTACAATTTTCCATTATTTTATTTATTATTAACAAAACAGTCAAACTTATGTACTTCCTCTCAACCTTTGTGTATTGTAAAAGTCATCATATCATCATCAACCTGAATATTAGCTCTGCCAAATATGCATAATTCGTGATGTGCACTTTTTTAATACAAATATATATGCTAACACATAAAAAGGCAGTCTTCGTTTATGAAAAACAACAAAATAGGTAATTCTTTTACTTCCTATTTATGCTGTCATTTAGGTAAAAAGTCAAAAATATTCACGTTTTTGAATGGGGTGTTGGGTGTTATTTCGAATATAACAATTCTTTTTACGGAGTACATATGCATTATTCTTTTTATATAAGTGTGCATTGTACAAAATGATGCATCTTGTGCGGTTTAACGTAAGGTATGACAAATTAATTAGCCTTCCTGATTTAACAGGTGGTACAACATTTTAGTGACATAACGCTTCTTATTATCACACACTCTCCGAGTTAGCTGATTAGCTGTAGTCACTGTTCCCATTTCAATTTTTCTCTTGTTCTCATTTTCAATTCTTTGCTGTGTAAAAAATAGTATGCTTTAAAAGGCTATATAATATTTCATTGATGGTGCATGTTATATAATATGCATAGATATTGGAATGGGCTTGATTCACTCATTTGCACTAAAGATAACCGCAGACATGTAATTCTATTTTTCAACGTGGCGTAAAGAAATTGTTGTTCTAATAACAGAGCACAGGGAATATGATGCGCAAACAAGGGTGATAATAATTAAATGCCACACGTGAAATTTAATAATAAGTTAACGTTGCGTCGTAGTTCACAATCATATTCCATTAATAAAATATTAATTAGCATGAGAAATGTGTGTGGTTGCTGGTTGCAAATAAAATTAATGAATGGGAAATGAATTCTAAATCAGTTGGGTGCATACCTATTCCTTTCAGTATGAAATATTTAAATAGTTCACCTATGGCAGTTGGGAGAGTGGAAATATGTCTAATGTCTATATCGTCCATGATATGCATGTTCGCCCTAATTGCGTACCAAAAATACATTTGCCGTGCATTACAATTAAGGTACATTGCGCGAAACAGCCACCGCTGTTAGGAGCCTTATGCCCTAGCACCAAAGTGCAATTAGGGCGAAAATGCATATCATGGGCGATATGCATTTACGGCAAGCGTGGGATTTTTTGTAACTCACAACTGTCAGAACTCACTTTTTAGTTAAAACCCTTGTTCCACTTTGCATGATACTGCAACTCAACTATACTCACGGGGGAGCAATATTGCATTCCTTTTTCCTGTGCTGTCAAAAGAGATGGAACTAGCAGCAACTATGATTGAATGAATCTAGATTACACGAAGCTATATCAGTGTCTGCTCAACTACCTGGTGCAAAAAGCAAATGTAATCTATGGCACTTCAATTTTGTGTTATTGTTAGTATGGAATTTTATCTTAGGAATGCTTCATTCTCATAGAACTCATTCGATGGTAGATTTTCGTCCAGCGAAAGGAAACGGACTAGCACTTAACTATTCACGTTTAGATAACTAATCCATCATTCCTTTCACTTGCATTAGTTGCTTCCGCTCTCACGACCGCAACCATATAGTGTCCATCATCATGACACAGGTTTACTACACTCACTTTCAACATCTTTTTGATGGTTTTTACTCCTTGAATGAGAGTAAAGTGAAGGGATTAAAGTAGTGATCATATTCATGCACCTCTCGAGATCTCATCTCATCAGAACATGCTCATAAAATGCAGGATGTTGTAGTTCGGTTGTGGTTAAGTAGAAACACCTTATCATCCAATATAATCCAACCAATTATAAACTGTGATAAGAATGTGTGTACTTCCTTCGAGAGCAATAAGGATTGTGGGAAGAGTAGTGTTGATATATGTGGTTTTGGAATGTTTATAATGAATCCTTTGTGAGCGACATGATTTCATACAGTTTACATATTTGTGCTGTTTTATTTAGCGTTGTGTAATGAGCATAACAAGAAGACATGAAGATGTACTCTTGCTATATCCTATTTGTCAAATCTTGAATCTCATTTCCGGAATCCATAGCCTTTTGACATAAAATTTTGGTTGATAAAATATTGTTCTTTTTTATGTTTGTCCTAGATTGCGAATGGAATTTACGAAGTACCCGATGGGAAGCCTGCTGCCGTTCCGGTGCCAACAATTGTACCAGAATGGCTGAGAAAAGTGACAATGAGGACGGAAGCATTATCAGACGAGAATGTCAAGCCGCCTCCTGAGGTGTACATAGAACATGTACTTTTGCCCACACGTGCGACCAAGGTGGGCTTCACTTTTCCTTTTTACCCTTTTGTCATGCCTGCAATTTCTTTAATCGACTGCAACCAAACCAGAAAGGCATAATATTCGAAATTTTTTGTTTGTTGGATCACGTTCGAGTTATCGTATCACAATGTGATAACGAGTAAAAAGTATAAAAGAAGCAAACTATAGTTAAAGGCCGCAGGTAGCTAGTGCATTAATTCCCTTTGAAAAGAAAGCAATATAATACAGCAATACAAGATGTGCAAACCATTTTCTATATCTAATAATCAGATAATCTATGTGTGCACTGAAAAAATCAAAACAAAAAAGATAAACACCGGCTACCAAGCCTAATTCACTTTCGCTCATTAAGAATTAAAATTCTCTTCACTGCTACCATTTCAATGCCAGTATTTGTCATATCACATCACTCACTACAACACTCTCCTGCTGCTCTGAGGACTTCCTACGATGCAATCTTATGTTGAATAGGATACATATTCCTTTCTACAACGACTCATCTTAACATTTTGCAAACACTTATGCAGGGCCTACACAGTTTCACAAATATTGCATTCTCATTCATATTTTGTTACTTACCTATACAACTTTTTTGTTGCCTGTTTTTATTACGGCTCAAATTTACAACTTTATACGGTCTACTCTAAACACAGAAGCAGCAGCATTTCAACAGTTGTGTATGTGACGCATTTTTAAAAATCTGCTACGTGCAACGCACCATCCTCAGATAATAATGACCGGTTTGCATGTAAAATGCAAACTGCGAGAGCATGAATGAATCATGTTTTGATGATATTTACTCTTGACGTTTGTAATCACCTTCGCCAGTGCCGCTTTTCCCACGTAATGTATACGTATAAATCGTTTTCGATTTTTTCAGATCTTTAACACATATAAACTGTGAGGGGATGAAAGATAGTGTATAGGTACATAAAAAATTAGATTTGGGAGAGATTCCCTTTTCCTTTGATTTTTCAGATTGAATAAAAGGGAAATGCACAGACTGGAATATAATAATGAATCCCTTTAACTTATTAGACATCTGGTGCCGTAACCGTAACCCTTTGGTAGGGTAGGTGTTCTCAATGAGACGATATATACACTTTCCGCTTGATACATGAAAATTTATGCCGCTAACAAGGACCATTTAGTGCTAATTAGAAACATCTTTCGTGCTACTTTTCACAATTTCCAATAGCCATTTAAATCTAGAAATTATTGTTATTGTTGTGAAAGGAAAAGGGGTTCTGTTTCTCATCTCACACCCTTGTCTTATTTTTTTCTTTTCACAAAATTCTCATTATCTACCTGAAAAGTGGTTCGTTCGAGTATCATCAAAAAATCTTTCGAGAAACAACAGTCTCGAGATCACTTGCATGCAAGAAACTTTTATTTGTGATGCCGATGCACATAAGTCACCTCTTACAAAGTTTTCCACTATAATAATTTAGTAAAACTTCAGAAAAAGAAACATATTTCAGAAAGAAAACAAAAAGATCTAGCGAATCACCAACAAATTACTTTTAGATTTTCCAAAAAAGAAATCCAATGCAGTGAAGTGAGCGAGCATCGTGCATCTTCACGAGAGTACAAGAAGTCTAATAAGTTACATGATTTGTCATTTTGTCAAAGAATCTGTGCCACTGCATGCATCTCCGTGTTGTTGTTGGACCATGGCACTGGTGAGTTTGTACGAAAATGGTGTTTCGCACATTCCTCTCGTCGATTCATTCATTATGGCTCCCTTTTGTGTTTGTAATCAGACCTGAACAGGAACCGTTATGTTGCATTTCATTTCAAAGAAAGTTTCCTTGTGAGTAAATATAATAATAGAGTAGAAGCTACAGATACGGCTTATCGCTGTCACTCTATATCTCTCATCAAAGTGGTGGTGGTGGTGGCAATGTAAAAGTTTTTTTCGCAGTTTTCCTCGTGTTGTGATTAAACGGCATAGGACACCATTTTCTCTGAATCATATCAGTCACGAGAAGAAGAAGCTATGTTTATTAACTCAAAAGCGAAATTCGCAGAGACAGTGACAAATGAGGGAAAGGCATTTTGGATTTGGAAGGAGAAGATGAACGTGCATAGATTACTAGATTCTCTCGATTCAATGTGAGCAAATTCACTCGTCTTTCATTCAAGTCGTCGTGGAAGATTGTGTAGATAAATGTTTAATGTGATTCATGAAGTAGAGTAAAGGGAATGAGAGTAAAGAGTTTTGTGTATGAGAGAGAGAGAGACGGAGTGACAAAAGAGCGTCATACAACAACGGCATATCATTACGTTTGTCACTCGTGTGCCATTTGCAAGAAATAACAAAGAGTCCTCTCATGCTACCCAGAGATTTCGTGTCTTTTGCTTTAATTTCTAATATTTCCGTCGACAACTTTTATGGTCGATGATAAATTACTGTATGATTATAATTTAGTTATGCTACTCCAGTTGAAATGCGAAATATGACTGTCTGAAAGCAATATGACAACTCCATGTCAGTTGCTTTTTATTTCTTTTTTTCGGTGTAATCATCGAAAATCATAAGCGCCTAAGCGTAGCATTAGCAGATGACAGTGCATTTGCGTCCACCTGTGTTTGCACTCTAAAAAAAAGTGTGACAATATGAAGATCAGGCTTGCGAAATGTGTGTTAGTGACGCAGTTTGATATGTCATTTAAAGTTATTATGGGTTTATGACTTTTCATATGATCATGATCATCGTCATAAGCTGAGTAAATACGAGGAATAATGTGTGCTGGGTAAAAATTTATTTTTTGTGTGACAAAGTATACGTCATCCAAAGTCCGTTAAATGAGCTAAAGAACAAAAAATAAAATTGGGGCAACTGTACGGGTTCAGTTGAGAATGTTTTTTTTGCAATTTTCTATTGTATTGTGTCCGTAATGTATATAAATATTGGAACTTTTTATTTATGTTGATATTTTGTATTTTTTCAGGATGAAGAATCAAAGAACTTTATCGAAACTCTGAAAAAGAAACTGAGTCAAAGGAGCATCCTTTCAGGGAAACTCTGTGATGCGAAAACTACGAACCAAGTGGAGCATCTCGGTGATTCAACTGAATACGGTAAAAAATCAATGATTGAAAAAAATGTGCGAAGATTTCCGCATTCGACCGTAGGTTATTAGGCTTTGTACTATATTTGCAGTAAGATGGGATAAAATATTAGTTTAAAATGCATTGCGCGTTGCACATCCCTCACCAAAACAAGTGCACCTGCACTGATCGAGATTATGTTGATTCTTGGATGATCAAATGAGAATGGATGCAGGAAACAAGGCTGAAAATGATTATTTATTGTACTCACTCATCACAATCGTCATCATCACATCAAAAATGGCTCTAGTTACTCTAGTTCATTGGACAAGTTCAGGATATTTTCTTGCCTCATCTAACCAAAATATATATAACGGCATAATCTTGGTCATGATTCATGATTCAAAAATACGATAGCATATTTTGTATCGACGAATATGTAGTTGTTGTTTGCTGTCTGTTTCTGGTAAACATTGCTGACAGAGGAAATCATCAATTTTATTGCAATCAAATGATTTCATTTTCTGATTTGTGGTTACTCCTCTGCGGAATTCGATTATTGAAAGTCATCGAACTTGATTGAGCATATATTACGTAGATGAGAGTTCAAAAGCTCAGTTATTTTTATCCTAGCAAACCATCTGCATACATCAGATTTTTGTGAGGTAATTTGCAAATTCATGTCTCAGATCCCTGCAGTGCAAATCGCTGTTAATGAGATGTACGGGGCCCGCTGTGAAAAATTGTGAATCTTATGCCTCAAGAGTTTTACAGACAACTCTGATTATTGGAACATGTCAGTCACTTTTGTTGATAATGATGACTTGATGACATTAGAAAAACTTTTAGCGGATAATAAATACATGTCAAAATGTGCTGAAAGTTTGGGTGTTACAATGAGGTGAGAAAATGCATATAAATATTCAAGTTCACTCTCACATCTAAATATGCACCACACAAAATACTAAGTATAAGGATTATGTACATTCTTCAACCAAGAATAAAGATCTCTACCGATAGGATACATCGAGGGGGTACATAATTTCATGCATAAATTGAAGTAACTTTCATGAATGTGACAGTAAATACAAGTTGTACATCGGTTGCAATTATTACTATACACAAAGATTCTGTCTCGGTGAATTTTACACGAAGAAGAAGAAGAACTTAAGCCTTTATTATAACTGAGCATATTCTCTTATAAGAAATAAGAGAATGCATATAGGATGATGCGCTTCTTGACTTCAGTCGGCAATCATAAATTTCATGTTTACATTTTCACGCCTTGTTCAAGTACTCAAAAAAATTGTTGAGCTGCTGAGTGGAATCATCATCGCTTTAATAAACATCATCTATCAAGAAACTAAATGCTTTTATTTGATAAATACCCACTTTTCTACTTTGCCAAACATATTGTGTGAGATGTGTGTATTTTCAGAGTAAGAAGAACTGTGGAAAGTAAAATCTCTTTGAAAACAACGAAATAATAAGTACAGCGCAATGTAAACAAAATTATACATTTCACGGATCAGTTCGCTGATCACAATGGAGGGACGACAGACAACAAAAAATGTGTGGTGGAACTGTTTTCTGCAGCGTCTTTCAAAGTGTCTTCAAAATCAGGTCAAGAGCTACACGGATAACTTCGGGAATGGAAGAATAGGCCAGAAAAGGAAATATTCATATGGTGGTTAATAGTACAAATGATGTAGCTAATAATGAATGGCACAAGGCATACTTTTCTTTATGGGGGAAACGGTTGGCCGATTTACACATGAAATTCTCTTCACTTTGAATATATACCTAATTTTCCGTGTATGAATGCAAAATGCAATAATATGCCTATTTGCAATTTGCAATATACGATTTTGGTATTAAAAAATGCACAGAAAGATGATATATAGAATGCAGAAAGATAATGGCAAGTAATGGGGTAAAGGACTGAAAAGTAAAATGCAGAAAAAAACAATTATAAAGAGCAATTTGTAGCATTTTAAGTTGTTAAAGTGTCGCATTCACAAAGTAGGAGAAAGCTCTGGTAGAGAATAAATGGCCGATTAATGTCTGAGCAGTTTCGCTTTGCGCAATTACTTGCATTTCGGAACAAAATATCTGTACAAGGATTTAAGATTCTATCAGTCCTATAATTTTAAGTAGCGTCTATTGAACGCCATATATATTTGCTAGAACCTTCCAATGTGGATGTCGCACAAGCTTAGTTCAGTATAAATATTATTATCTTAAACGCATCATCAGATCAGATATGTTTGATGGTTGGAAAAGTGGCAAAAGTAGATAAGAAAATTCGGCTGTAATTTTTGAGGAGACATTTCCTTTATACCGTGAAACGAGATGGACGATTCATAGACGAACATTGAACATGAGAATTAGGTGAAATCATGTAAATAGCATGATTGACTCATTATGGCTTCATTAAGATCACAATTTTTCAAATTTCTCAGGCTATACTTTTCAAAAAAAAATACCTACCATCACGTTTTCACAACGAAGAGAGACTATACGGAAGGAATGGGAATGCTATTCATGATGTATCAACTCTTTACCATCAATATACTTGGAATCTTAATGTTACGTAAAGAAAAACGGCCTCAATAGTCGATTCCGTAGGGCAGATAATTCTATCACGCAGAATAAAATTTGTATAGTGCCAGGACAAAGTGTGCCTCAAAAATGGTCGCTACAAAGCATTTATGTCAACTCATTCAGACTAATTATTATCTGCTGTATAGTTCCCTCACGAATTTTATGCTTAATTTTTTCCTAGATGCAAGGATTAAGAAGGTCAGGGAGTCATTACAGAAGTTCCCGTGGTTCTACCGGGTAGACAGAAGCAAGGCTGAGCTCATCCTGGAAAATTGTAAGTAATCTAGTTTTCTATTATCCTTCAGGCTTGAGAGGCTTGTACTTATGTGTGTGTACCAGTCACCACTATATAAGCTTGAAAGGTTATACTTATTGTGCATTGTGAAATGGTTACTGACTAAATCATATATACAGATACATCAGATGGATCGTATCTGGTGCGAGAATGCCATCACGGAGGACCCAACGTCCCATTCACACTCACCATCCGCTTCCGTGGTCGTCTATTTCACATACAGATCCGAATGAGATCAGACTCGAGATTCGCCTTGGGCACTCTCAAACTGAATGAAATGCACTTCGCTACCGTCGCCGAGATGATTGACACCTACAAGAAAACACCACTTCAGCTCCATTCAAATGGGAAATTCTTTGGGGAGACGAAACTCACACATCCACCCATAGTCTACTCATTCTCAAATAAATGTTAAAAACCTACCAAAAAATTTTTTTCAGCAAGAGGTTATTGGCACCAAACACAATTGTAATTTAAAGTAAATAAGGATGAGATAACTTTGTTTATGTGTATACACCATCATTGCATCGTGGTTTCATATTGATGATGATGATGATGCCGCAAAGATTACAACAGAAAGAAGCATTTAAGATTTTCCCCAAACAAGTTATGTATTATATTACATATATTGCTGCACACAAAGCCATCAACAGTTTTTTTCTCACTCAGTTGTGCAGTCAGTGACGTTGTCTATATAACGGAAGGACACGCACTTGCCTGATTTTGCTCAGGTGCGCTATAAAAAAATGCAGTCAATTTTGTTGAAAAAGTGAAAATCCAAATAAGGCAAGGCACCATTACTCCACATCGCTAAAAACGTGCATGTGAAAATTCGATTGTGAGTATGAGGAAGGTAAAGCACTCTTCTGTGGAGATCGACATCATAAACTAAAGTCATTGAATTATAACTTCGTAAAGGAATGAATGAAAAAATGCTTGTCTCCTCTCCAACAAGCCTCGCCATAAACTTCGACTTTCAAACGTCTAAAGTAATATGTAACCTGCCTGTGACCTATGTACATAAAAAAATTTTGCTAGGAACGTCCAGATGGAATTATTTAATATCTTCACAGTACACATTACTCTTACGTGAATCTTTTCCTGAGTGGGGATGTCTAGAATGTTAAAATGCGTTTCGAGATAATAATTTTAGAGCGGTGATGACAACCTTCTCACCTTTCTTTAATTCAACTAACTCGACAATCTCTCCTTCTCTAAGTTATCTTCCTCTCAAATGAAAAAAACACTAATCGCAAGCTAATGATTAGTTTTGTCAGTAAAGTTATGAATTATGTATACATGCATAAATAACTAAATAATTTTTAATGAACAAAAACTCTCTCCAATTCTAAATAGATTATTCTATTACTGAAAATTCTCTATCGAAGGTTGCATTCTGTAACAGTTTACTATAGCTTAACAAGCTCTTATCGCTCATCAACTTATCATCATCATCGTCCCGTCACTCATTGTGCAGCAGTTAATTAGGTGTGGTGGGAAGGAATGTGGTGTGAACAGGAGTACACAGTTTACGACAGTAAGCCTATTGTGTCAATGCAAGTAATTACTAGTTTGACATGTAGTAATTTAATGTGAATAGCAAATTAGTGAGCTAGTTAATTTGTGAATTATTATCTGCTGGAAAATGTGAGCCTTGGCATTTGTACTTATGTCCTCATGCAAATTGGTTTTGTTCTACCTTTCCCATTTTAAAGCCATATATAGTATCTATTTAGCCCTAACATTGTTGGTGGAATAATATATAGGCAATATAGTATTTACCTGTTTAAGTAGTTTAAAGTATGTAAAAAATGAAATTCTTTCATTTAATTCGCGAATCTTTTACTGCATTTATTGCCTGATAGTGTCCAAGTCATTTGCAACAATGATCATGATTATTAGAATGATGAGGGTCCTCAGAACCTGTTACCACTATCTTTAACATTATTACATCTCTCCTTATCCTCTGCTTTCAATTTTATTGTAATAACACTCCTTTCTGTAGATTCTGATAAAATAGTAATTTTGGCCATCGTGCAACTACAGATAGAATACTTACGGAAGGCAATGAACACTTGTGTACATTACTTATCTTTACAATCAAAATGGTTCCTGAACTTTACCTTCAATAAATATGACTTTTTAAAGATGTAAGTATAAATGTATGTATGTAATAATCATCAAGATATATGATTTGGATATTTGGATTATTTGCAATATATATGCTTCGAACTCTGTTTCAAATAAAGACTCAGACATGATACCAAATTGGATGAAAAGTATTATGATTTATTTTCCACAATAGCATAAGTACATAAATTCATCTAATAAGTAATAATAATAACACGTGAAAACATTTCCTAAAAACTAGGAAGTGTGTAAATAATCAAAACAAAATTACTCTGTCATTGGAACGGTAATAAATTGATACTTTCTTTGATACACTTTCTAGGTTCGTGTTTGGTTGATATACGCATAATATATAGTGTGTCGCATATACAAATGCCAATATTGCCAATCAGTAAAAAGTTCATAAAATGACCTTCGCATTGTGATACGTTACTCTCGTCGGAAGTAGTGGATGTTATATAAATCACGGCAGAAAACAACGCATTACATTTAAATAGATTCACAAGTTCATACGAAACAATGGGCGAAAATTTGTCTACAGCTTAGACCAATTTATTATTTTAAGGTACACAACATGAAAAACAAGATTGGTGGGTTATTTTTAACTAATTATATTGTTTCTGCATACGTTAAGCATTGTGCAGCGCAGCGAGAAGATGAGTTCTAGCCTGTTTTTCAATGTCATCAAGATGTCAACACTCCACTCCACTCCACTGCCCTGCATGTTCTCATCAGCCACTTGCCAAAACGACTGTCAAGGATACTTCGGTTCATTGATTCTGCAAAGTGCATCTGCCGGCACCACTATAACTGGCGTATTATGATAATGAAGTAGCATCAATAATATCATCTCGAATCCCATCTTTCTGGCTCTCTTGAACTTACGATTGATTCGACAACCTGCATTCTAGTTTTTTCAAGCAACATCTACTTTCTTAA
>JAQFZW010002170.1:0-19321 GCA_034687055.1 Heteromurus nitidus
GTATAAAAATAGTAAAAAAATATAGAGCCCAGCTCGGCTGCGGATAATCTACATGCGGAATGAATGGGTTTCGACGAGTTAGTCTAAACTAAATTTTCTCTTACATGTCGCTCGGGACTTGGGTTTTCTCCGTTGATGTGAGGTTATGTTATGTGATAGCGGGATATGATGGGATGAGGTCGGTCGTCGACGTATACAAACACAAGCTCTCTCTCTCTCTCTGGTCCAACATCTCGGCTTGTTCTTTTTTTTCATCTAATATTCATCAACGAGATATGGGAAACTGCTAAGTTTTTCATGGCCTGGATGGAATTTTAAATAAATTGTGGGAGAAAATCTAATGACTGTGGGGAAAGGGAACACCACCACACCACACATTCCATCCAATGACTGCTGTGAAGAACATTTTATGCCTTGTGCTTCTCTCTGTCTTCTTTAGCTTTTCTTCCTTATTTACCCGACTACTAAAAACTTCTTTTTTTCCTAGTCTCCCTTTCTCCATTGCGCCTATCCACTTACGCTTCTCCCTTCTCAAATCTTTTGCAAAATTTACCGGCAGAGAAAATATCCTCGCGCATTACTCTGACTCACTACTCTCTCTTTCTCTCTCCATTTTCCCTTTAAATTTGTTTAAACTTGTTTATGTCTTGTTTGAGAGGCGCTTCAAGCCTCTTTTCTCCATTTCCTCCGTATTCCAAGAGAAGAGAGAGAAAATGTAATATGAAGACAGCGAGAGAGGGAGAATGTAATGTCTACCATCGCTATTATGAAAGTGAGCGAGCGAAGAGCGAAGAAAGGGAACGAGCTAGAAAAGCGATGAAGAGTTCAGCTCAACACAAAAACAAAAAGTTGGATAAGCCTGCACACACACACATACTCACACGGAAGAAAGGAACACTAAACTTGATGATGATCATGTTTGTCACATAT
The DNA here is from genome assembly GCA_034687055.1 of Heteromurus nitidus. Taxonomy (NCBI): domain Eukaryota; kingdom Metazoa; phylum Arthropoda; class Collembola; order Entomobryomorpha; family Entomobryidae; genus Heteromurus; species Heteromurus nitidus. The sequence goes on from JAQFZW010002170.1 coordinate 931, forward strand.
TTCCTCATGTTGATGGTGATGAACTCGGAGTTGGTTATGGTTGTGGGATCCCATAATATTTTTTTCTCTCTTCTCTTTCTCATTTTCTTGAAAGTTTGGGTCGAAGAGGAAACAAGAGTTTTTTTCTTGGTATGTGTATAATATGTAAGTATATGTATCTAGCTAGCTTTTTAAAAAATCTGCTTGAAGCAGCGTGTAACTAACAAGACATAAATTTAAGTGTGTTTTACTCCACCTCCAAAACAAGAAGGTAATAATAGTTTGCTTGAAAAGAGGATGATGATTGGCACTGCCGAAAAAATATGAAAAAAAAGTTAAATAAGTTGAGGCTTGTAAAATTATGTCCAGTTAAAGCAGATACATATACACCCTGTCTTATTAGCACATGTAAACTCTTTCCATAAAGAAAATGAGGTTTTTTTTGTGTTCATCTGCCGACATAAAAAGAAATTGTCATTTCCATCAACTTGTTTAGTCATCACAGTTTTTATTTCGAACCAAGCTACTTTATTTTTATCGTCATATTCTTCTCGTAAAATGGCAAGAGAAAAAAAATTATTTAAAAAAGACAAATTCAGCTATGATTTTGTTCTGAAAATATACAGAAGACTTTTGAACTTGTCTACGAAAAATCAGAGGAATGAGTCACTTTCTCTCGGTCGGGAAAGGGTGGAACGTGGAAATGAATGAGTTTGTAGGTTTGTTTGGTGGCAACTCATCCGAACTAATTTCCACTGCTAAATAACAGCATAAACATGGTGCGAGTGACATAATAATCATCATCATCATTCCCCACTAATCGTATGCATGGAAAATCCAGTCATGTGTGGTGAGCTGAGAATATGAGAGGAAATCGTGTAGTAAAAGTATCCTCACTTTTCAAATTCAGATGTCCAATTGATTTTTCACGGGGAAGCAGAGGAACAAGGGAGAGTTGGAGGATGCAACGATCCATTCAGAATAAGAGCTACGTGTTTTGGTGTGACCTTCTTTTTCTTCTCTCTCTCTCATTTTTTTGGTACAATGCCAGGAATAATGATGCCGTATGTCCCTTAATTTGTAACAAAACGTTGAGCAATAGGTTTTTTTTGGAGAAGACAAGGATGAGTGAGCATTTCATGGTGTTAAACAATCACACAGATGTGTTCCCCAATTTGTGGAGCGGACACCAGTAATGACATTCATAATCATCATCTCTTTCGATTTCTCGAATGAACGATTTTCTCTCTCTCTCTCGTCCGCTCTCCTGCTTTGGGCTTGAGCTTGGTCCCGGGTCAGCAATAAATCACATTTTTTTCTCTATACAAGTCCGCCACCCTGACAAAAATGTGATCCTAATGAAAAGGAAATGTGATCAATTTATTCGTCAGTTTGGTGTGGTGTGACATTGAGCTTGAAATGAAGTATAATAATAATAATACAGAATGTAGTAGATATTTAGAGCGTGTTTTCTCTAATAAGCCCTAATCAAGTTGGATTCTTTTCCATTAGGAGCAAACATTATGCTTGGGTTTTGATCGCCTTTTTGGGGGGATGGGATATATACAGACAGCGGACATAAAAACAATTATGGGGTCATTCATTCATCATTTTATTTTTGAAGCTATTTTATATAATTCCAATTATTTTGTCATCTAGTGGATACAAAACGAAATTTCAAGATTCAAAATTTACGAATTTTGTTGGCTTAAATCCTTACACTGTTGACCTCACAATGTAAAAATGATATTTGTAATATTCCAACGGATTTTATACCTCTCACAACACATTTTCCCTACAAGAATTTCGCATTTTAAACCGCTGTCAACATCCAGCTTATATTATAAATCTAGCTTACGAACACACATTACCAGTTTTTGTTGTCACCTCGTGTGTGTATATTCAAAAACGATTGTTGACTTAATGGAAATGGAAAGTCAGAAGAATTTGTTGTTGGTATATGATGGTGTTTAGCGTCCCTTCACCTTCTCCCTGTTTTCCTTTCATTTTTTTATGAGATTATATTTTCTCGGTCTGTTGTCGTCTGATGTTCGACATTTTATGGGAATAAAGGTTGTTGTTACAAGCTTCATGGTTTATTGCCTGTTGATGTGTAGGCAGTTGATTTTCTCCACGTTAGCATTATTTCTTGTATCATTAGCAATTTTTTGTGAGTGTTGCCTAAGCTAGAGGAGCTGGCGCGCGCACGCCTCACAACTTGAGTTGATGACGGATTGTCTTTCCTTTTCTCCTCATCTCATCCTCATCTGGATGCAATATAACTCAAGTCGGAGTCAGAGCTGGAAACTCATGGAAAGTAGCATACGATGCGATATTCATGGCCTGTAATCTCTTTCACACGAGATTCGAAAAGGGAAAAAAGCTCATGCTTGCATAAATACTTGACAAGACTTGGAGTAGGAGGAGGAGGATGATGATGATTCCAAAATACACCTATCTCCTCTCTATTGACATAGGTAAAAAGTGAATTTCACCAAGACCAAATGATGTGGATGTGTGCACACGCAAACACACACGTGGTATACTTAATATAATACTTAAATGTGTGTGCAAGTATGTATGTATGTACGAAGCGGAAATACGACCTCGCTCTCACTCCCTCTCGAGGGACTACACACATAAAGACTAGAAAATTAAGAGAGGACAGGCTTGTTTACATTTCCCTTTTGATAATGGATCACCTTGATGACTTGCACTTCCTGGGAGAAGAAGCGAGAACACATCGTAAAACTCCTTTTTCACATAAAACTTTTGTAAAAGCGTTTTCCCCATCTCGCAGAATTCACGCATTCACAAAAATATCATCACAAAGAGGAATACACATTCGATATAAATATATTTGTTGTTGGTGTGGCCAGTTTCTCGAAAATAGACAAATTCCCTTTTTTCTTCTTCTTTTCATGAGCAGAAAAAAAGCGAGAGATGTTTTCGAATGGTCACCCGGACCTCGAAAGTGGTCTGTGTGAGGCATGTCCGCAAAAGGAGTATAAATCCCTGTTTATTCTCTCTCTCCATCGAATCAGTTATTCCACTGGTTTGAATACAATATTACATCGTAAGACCATATTCCGACTCTCAGATCAGACCAAAATCCCTTTTTCCCTTTTTCCGAGACAAGATTCGGATGTGAGGTGGATGTGGATATGTGAGCGAGTGTGTGGTTAAACGAGAGAACTCTCATGTGGATATATCGAGTAATATCGAAGAGAGAGAGAGAAGACCTTTTTCCTCAAAGTCTTTTCACAAAAGAGTAAAAAAAAATCCTCCTTCAAAGCTTTATCGGCACATTCATGTGTGTCTAAAAGTATAAGTAAAGTCGTCGTTTTCTCGGTACGTCCATGTGTGTAAGTTGCGGATAAGTGGATGCATTACGTAAACACATACACTTTACTTTCTACTTTTTTTCCACCAAAAAACATCATGTTTCCCAACGCTTTTCAAGAAGAGAAAGGAGAGGAAGAAAAAATGCAAATCCAAGATTGAGGAAAAAGTTTACATCCTTTTTTACTTTACTTCAACTCCATTTTCTCCCTTTTTTTTACTTCAACTGCGGAGAGAGGGGGAATATATAGGTAGTTGCACACACTTTCTTCTTCAGAGTGATTGAATTGAATTCAAGTCAAGAATTGTCGACAGAGATCAGAATATTATGAACTTTGCCGTGGTAACCTAACGTTATACATTTTCTATAACCCTTTTGCATTTGCATATTCTCCCTACGACGTCACTCGGGAAAAGGAAAAGATGGTGGATTGTTGTGTGTGTGTTTCCTCTCAAAATCCCTCATATTTACTCTGTGGTAGAGGTACACAAGGCAGCTCACGAGCTGAAAACATGATTTTATATAGATCAAGATCAACAACTTGAGGAGGAGAGAAATGGTTGTCCACCCATGAAAAGATTTAGGAGGAAAACTTTTTACCCTTTAGCGCACTTAAGTATTTCTCTTTATCCCTTTCCCCCGCAAAAACACGTTCATACAAAACCTGAAATCGTTTTTAAAAACAAAATCCTTGCCAAAATTTATCAAATGCTGGCACATCGTATATTGCTCTATAAAAATAGAATTCTTAAAATATAAAATTATTGTTTTAAGGGTTTTTCATTCCTGGAGGAAAGGAGAAACCACGCCGATGAGGAATTTTTCTTAAAATAAAAGTATCCGCTTTTTCTGAGATAAAATTAATTTTTCAAAAATGTAAACAGCGTGTTCGTAAAGAACTGAGAGGATCGTTAGGTGAGACGGTGAGAGATGGGTGATTTTTCCAGAGAAAGAACCGTTTTTCGTTTGTTTCCCTGATGAAGGATAATTAGTAGAAAGATGAGACTTTTGGAAATTAAGGGTAATGTGATACCGGTTTTGCGGTGCGTATCTCTCCTTGTTAAGAAGAGTATTGTGAGTATCAGTGAAGCCGCAGTAGTATTCCACGCCCACGTAGTATACAAATTACATATGCCACTACTCTTTTTTAAAACAGGACCGCCAGCCGAAAATATACCTTTTTCTGATGAAAATGGTCAGAGGAATGAAAAGAGCCGACAATAAAGGCAAACTCTCGCTCTCGTTCCCTTGTACCTCCCTTTCGCGATTGTGTCGAGCCGGTAACCGTAATATTCTGGTGACTCTGGAAATAAAGGGTGTTCACATCGAACACTGGGTGTCGGAAGCCTTTTTTCAAAAAAGAATTAGTAAAAACCGCAGGATGATGATCACAGTAACAAAAGAGTGGTTTGGTTATGTCAGTCACTGTTACCATCATCGTATCACATATCTCACTCACGTCAGCAAAGCCATACCACCAAGATCGTTACGTCAAATGAATGAAATCATTCACTTGTCCAAATAAATGTTCGGTCAGTGAATTCGAATTAGCAGACTTGTAATAAATAAAAGCTGTTGGCATTTTTAAACAATTTTTTTTATTAAGCCAATTGAATTTATGAACTAAAAGCTTATCCTCATTATGGCAAAAATTGTATTTCAAAATCTTTGATTAAATTCACATTCACCCTTTGAAAAGGAGAGTTGTGTGTGTGTGTGAAGCCGACTTGGTATATATTCATTGCTGCAAGCAATTTGCTCAAAAAGAGCATTTAAAAAAGAGGAGAGCGGAGCGTTTACTTCAGGGGTTTGGAAGTGTAACAAGCGTAAATGAGTGACAGCTCGATAGCTTCATTTTTTTTGTGCTTCTTCTTCTCTCCGCCACTGCCCTTGTCTTCTTCCATGCGAACCATTTATATATTTTGTAGAGTCGACTAGTCGGATAATTGGAAGAGACATGGGGAAGTGTCTAAAACGTTAATAATAGCCCAGCCATGAACTAACTAACTGACTAATTACTCATTCATTATAATTCTTCCCCTTGTTTGAGACGACATCCGACTACAAGAAGAATGTTAACTGTTCCCATATCTTGTTCCTTCCACTTTTATGTCATGCGTAACAGTGGACCATTTTTTAGGTAAAGAGCATCATCATCATCTATACTCCTCTGTACTTTTTACTGGTTGACTTGACTCTCGGGAAGACGAAGAAGATATCAGTTCGCTCCACTCACAGTCACACACACTCACTCACTTCTCTCCTCTTCTCCGGTCCGTCTAAAGAGAGGTCCAGCTGGTTTCCAGAATGTCTCAAGCGGTTTCCCACTGCTATTCGCTTCTGTGCAGATGTGGCTCTCTCCTCCGGAACCATTTTTTCCTCTCCTCCTCGACCGTTTCCCTTGTTTTGTTAATGGTGCCGAATTGGAGTGTGAATGAAAACTATTTATCCTCATATCCTGGAGATATTTTTGTGCAAAATAATTGAGCAATTTGTGACCATACGATGACCGCCTTCTGGAAACACAAAAGGATATCAGTTATATTTGGCAAGGTTTCTTCTGAGAAAGAAATGAAAGTGGTTACCTTTATCTTCTTTCCGAAAGGCAAATCTCATTGGAAGTAGAGAGAGAGAGAGAGAGAGAGAGGCTAGCTTTCGGAACTTTTAAAGGTTTAGAGGAAGAGAGAATCATTTACCATGTCCATGTCTCATATCACACAGAGAGAGAGAGAGTGAGAGTAGGGAGATAAATGTAGCCTCACACAGATAAAAACTAATTGCGAGCAGAGATTACTCTTGAGATGGCTGACTTATGAGATCACACTAATTAGGAATGAATCAGTCAACACATTTGTCCGCATGTTGGTAACGAGCAGACGAGAGTCCTCCGCATCCCTTCCAATTTTTCCTCACATTTTGCATGGAAAATATTCTGTGAATATTGTGTGTGTATATGAATGATGATGTATGCTGGGTAAAGTGGTCACTCACCGAACCGTGCCATACTCTTCGGGAGAGTTGAAAGGAGACATTTAAACACTTTGCAAGTGATGCGTGACTGGAAGCTAGAGAGAGCTCCGCTCTGCCTTTCTGTCATTCTAACGGTTTTCCCAATCTTCTTCTGGTGATGGTGGTGAGGAAGCTGACGAAGATGAAGAAGAGCACCGAGAGCAGCGAGTCTGTTTTTAATGAGAGCCCCTACCACGAATCATTCTTGGTTCATGTGTGAAAAACAAGGGAACGGCTCAGTTCCTCTATCAACTCGCAACCAAACCAGAAACTAACTTGCACCTCATTATACACATGTATTATATGATTCGAAAAGCGAGATACTTTTTTTTGTCGGCTTCCCTTCCCATACAAATTTGTTGTACTTTCAATTGACTTATGAAGAAACTGAGTGAACTCATTAAAAAGGTCCTTTTCCTATTTTATGTTACATTAGCATTCATATACGAGTAATTCACGGAAGAAGTGTATGATCACACTAGCAAAGCGACGGCTTTCCTTTCTCTCCCAAATTTTTTTTTTAGCAAGAATGTACCTGAAAAAGATATCCTCTCATTTAAATAAATTGCCCCCGTTTAAAAGTTGGGTAAGCTTCGTTTAAACTAAAATTCCGTATCATTTAGATGTCCGTATGCGACACACAAAAAGTAGAGAGAGAGAGAGAGAGAAGTGAATGTCACGTTTGACTTTCAACTTTAATAATATGTCTCTTTCGGAACTTTTGTGTGGCTTGGCTTTCGCTTGCGGCATATTTGGAGAATAAACGGAACTTTGTTCTGCGCCTTCCGAGAAGAAAACAAAGACGAATTTAGGAAAACCGAAGAAAATTTTATCTTCGCACACATTTCATTTAATTTCAGAGGAGAGAAGTTGATAAAAAGTACAAATGTATATTATTACGCGCAAGGTTTTGTCTCAACAAAGATTGACAAGCATTCTCGGAAAACGCTGTATCACACTTCATACTAATTAAAGCATATTATACCATATTCTTATATATCTCCGATATTAAAGTTTGCATATTAAGCTTTCCCAATATACTCCAAATATACTTTTGGGAAGTTACTTAAAGCGTCTAAACAACGTTTCAGTTTTGCATTTTGTTCTAAAAAGTTTGTTTTTTCCCCTTCTTTCCTCATCCAGGAAATTATATATATAAAAGAGTGTATATTGTGTAGATATCGTCGTTTGAGAGAAGTGGAGCCGAGCTATTATTACATTTATTATGTCGTTACAGATGGTGTAATGCAATAAGGCGACATTATTATGATCCTCATCGTTCTTGTGTTGAGTCTCCCTGGGGTCCTATCTACAGTGATATCGAAAGGAAAATGACACCACATCTCTTCTCATTCCCAACTCCCAACGCGAATATCCTCGGATATGAAGTGGAAATTGCAACTATTAAATATTCAGTTGCGTTCCGCTTTCCTTCCGTCTCGAAACACTAAAAAAACTTGTCTCTCTTCCTCTCTCTCTCTCTCTCTCTCTCGTTCACTATATCGAACATCATTTTTTCCCTTTTCGCTTTAAAAAAAGAAGTAGCATTTTCCCTTCTTTTTCACGTATAATTTCAGATGTCTTGAAAAATATATTTTTTTCGTCGCTTTTCTGTGAAACGAGAGAAAAAGATAAAAGTGCAAGTGAAGGAATATGAAATTGTCCTCGGCATTTATCGCCGTATTCTGTAAAGGCATAATTTTTCTCTCCTTCCCTTCTTGTCCAGCCAAGTGCTTGCACTTTTTTCTGCTTATCTGCCAAAGAATAATACATGTTCCAACGTTCCAAGTCGAACCAACTAACCGTTATTTTTTTGCAGCAAAAAGAAGAAATATATTTCAGATATTTTTTTGCTCTTATTGCAAATATGTGTATAGTAAAAGAGTGTTTGGAAGGCGACTTAATCTTCCTCTCAGATCTCGCTGTAATAGCATAATGGGAACGACTTAGATAAGTTGTAATTTGTGCTTGACAGTCCCAAAGGTAAACTTTGCAAGCATCAAACTAACTTTCCTCTAATATTGTCGTCATACACACACACACACATACAACACTCTTCGCAGCATCAGCATCGAGCTTGCTCCTCTCTCCTCCTGAAACATGATTGGAGGATGTGTTTCCTTGTCGTCTCATTGTCGTCCTCATTTTCCACATGAGTCAGTAAAGATATTCCTTCTCTTTCCCTGACAATATTATTTTCGTCGGAAATTTCTATATATATTTTTTTCTTCTCAACGGTAATTGGAGTGAACATGAAATAAGAAAAGGAGAAAAGGCTTAGGTTTTCAGATCATACATATGAAATGGTAATGGAGGAACTCTGAATATATTAGACTATCTAACAAGGCATGAGATGAGAGAGAGAGTATATTTTATGTGTCGTCGTCGTCTTCGTCTCTCCCAAACATTTTCCATTTGCACCGGGCCAAGTCTCGGGGAAAGTGAGTGAAGCTAAAGAGTTTGTGTAACATTTGGCATCATCATCACATTCCCTTTTTCTACAAGAGAACAGGAGCTAGAGAAAAACCTTGGCTAAAAAAATATGCTGGAGAGAGAGAGAGAAATGAAGTACTCTGGATAGTGTACCCTCAGCTCACTTCGTAAACAAGAAAGTTTTTCCTCCATCCTATTCCAGATACTTGTATAATGTGCATATGTACACGCATACAAATTTATGACGCTTCCCTCGGGACACTCATTTATTAATAGGTCCGTATGCAATTTTATCTCCACTTGCTATCATCATCGTTACGACGAGCACGACCTGATAACAACCGGAGGAGAAGAGGAGAGAGCAATAAGAGGAGCGAGGAAACGAGTCATCATCACACATGTTCACATTATCCAACTTATTATCCCATTCAGATGGCATCTCTCTCTCTCTCTTAACCAAAACCACCAAAAACAGCACCACCACCACCACCGCTTCTGAACTTATACTCCAAACACATGTTTATAAACAAGGGAAACACAATTTTCTAAAACTTGTTTTCCTCTAATTTTCTTGGAAACTAAAAACGATTTCATTCCAGCCTAAAATGTCCTTCCCATTTTCTCCTAAATGAATGCTACACTTTCCCTAAGCGAAGAAGTAAAAAAAATTTTTTTTGAGTGTCATTATCACACGGAATTATAACCCTTGTGGATTACATTTCATTTTATAATTTTCCCCGATGGTGAGAACAGTAGTTAACAGTCTTTCTCCTTCTCCAGTTTCCATAATGATCAGGAACATGTTCGCCCAAGGAAAAGTCTCCCGAGAAAAGAAAAGTTTTTATACATGAAAAAAAGTTTATGCTGTTTACTTTACTCTTGTAGTATTGACTCTTGATGCTAACACATTAATTTAGAGAATATTATAACGTTTGTAACGTTGTATCCCCGACCAACCACTGAACTTTCTTTTTCGAGGAACAGAGAAGTTGAAATAATAGATGAAGTGATTTGCGTGTGAAATTGTGCAGGGACCTTTCTCCTAATTACCACTTCTCCAGAATAATTACACTCTCCTCATTATTTCCCAGGGATAAAATTCCCCTTTGCTGTTGCGGAAAGCGTAGGATTTCAACCTTTATTATTTGCATATTGAATGAGGTTAGATGCAAAATGCGCTAATGATTTCTGTTTATTAGTCTGTCTTCCGACACTGATAGCATTAACAATGCGCGACCTGTTTCGGAGGAAAACGCCAAAAAGGATGATTTCACTAATTGAGTTGAGGTCTTTGTGTGGCTGGCGTACCTTGGAATATGAGGAACATATTTTGGATGAGAGTGTTGGAAAGATCATTTTGCAACGAGGACAAAACTCAACTTCGACGATGAAGTGAAGAGTTGAGTGAAGCGATAAGAAGATACATAATTATTCCAATCCTTGTTCATCATTCGTCTCAACATTTCCTGACAAGTTGATATCTTTCATTGTCTTCCTTCTGGATAGACTCTCGGTTATCTTGAGCACCGCAAAATGTAGGCATGCCAATCCTGAAATGCAGTCGTCATCACTGAGCAATTGTCAATTTTCGTGAAATTAATGGTAATGATGATTTGGCGAGGAGAAAATTCCATTTTCTTTCGAGGAGAAACCGAACCATTTGAGCGAACTCTTTTTTCACGCTCCTTGTCTCCCAAACAATTCGTAATGAAGGGAACATGCACGTTGTTGGAGAGTGTAAAAGTGAATATTTTCCCCTGTGGATGATGCTAATGAGAGGAAGTTTTACAATGACAGATGACAATTCTCCATGAAAACATCATTTGTTAAGCGAGAGAAATGAGTGGAGCTGTGATTGTGTAAGAGAGAGAGAGAGACAGAGAGAGAGCTCATTTTCCTCAGCCTCATCATCCATACTTGAGCAAGTCGGAAAGGTGAGATGAGTGGAGTGTTTGGTCTGTAGGTTTTTGTGAGCTTGCTAATTAGGAGGAAATTAGTGACGCCTCACTGTTTTCTTACATTATTCATATGAAAGCGGAGCCAATTTGTTCTCGCGAAAGGTTGGATTGAGGTTCCTCCTTAATTTATGGATATTACGCTGTACTCCAATGCTCCAATATGAGTGGAGCACGATGGATGAATGAAGCATCAAGAGGGGAGCTCATGTATACAGGTAGACATGTATAAGCACATACACACACCTGTACTCGAATCTCGCCCTTCCCCCACCACACCACTTTGCTCTGCAACATCCTTCTTCCTAACATTTTCTCGCCATATTGATTTTTTTTGCCCGACATCACATCACCCTCACTTTTCTCGAAAGGTTTTTGAAGTGAGTACTCGAGCGGAACAAGACGATCCTCCTTCATGAACCCCAGCACTCCCAATTATAATGACGATGGAAATGAGAAAATAATGAGAAAGAGGCAAGAAGAATTATGTTTTTTCATAATTTCTCGAAATGTGTGGATGAAAAATCATATACATTTTTTGGGATAGTATGCGTCAATTCTTGAAGCAAACTTGAGTAGTTGCAAAAAATGGCGATGATGATTATGATATGAGCGGCGATGGATTTAATGACTTGATGCCAATGCCAACCAGGAAATAATTTTTTGTTCGACAATATTCTTTCTTGTTCCTTTCATTCGTTTTATACTCGCAAAGTTTTTTTTATTATTTCTGTTTTCTTCTCCGACACTTCCCCCTCTAGCGTATATTAATCATGTAGCATAATTTCCTTAAATAGTGTTTTTTCTTCCACATTTCCATAATATTCATATCGAATACACTAGAATGAGACCAAGGACAAGGCAGTCAAAAATACGCATTGTGTAATAATACTATTATTATTATTCCATTACGACTTACTTCTTCTTCTTCTCATCTTCTCAAAATGTAAATATAATGTACTTTTACTGTTAACGTAATAAATACGCAATTATAATACTAAATTGTCAAGTTTCTTGGTACACACCTCTTCACTTCCTTTCCCTCTATCTGTCCAAGGTTTAAGGTGTGCTAAGGACTGTGCTGGAAACAGTCTTCCTCTTTTCAAAAATGTGTGACGCAATCTAAATTTTGTTATCAAAAAACTTTTTTTATACTTTTGATTGCCTACTCAAATTCAATACACATTTTTCTCTCTAAAAGTGCAAGTATGGTTTTATGCAAAAAACGGCGCATGTGAGAATGAACAATTGATTTTTTCCCTTGCCTATCTTAAAAATACTGTTTATAAATAGTTTTTTTGACTTCTGTGACCGTGAGCTGAAAATAGTTATGAAGACGAGGGATAATCTAAAAATTAGCATTATTATATTCACACTATCAATATGCGTACCTATCCTTGTGCACTAGATATCTGAGCTAAAAAATATTATGTGAATATATAAATTATCTCCGGATAAAAATTAATGATTCATCACCTCCAACGTGAAGGTATATAACAGGCAATACAAAGTAATTAAGTTGAACTTGTCACACACGCCTTTTAAAAAACTCTTTGGGAAAAGCAAAATCAAACTTCGTCTCGAAATCAAAAAAATTGGTTTTTGTTACGTTGAAAAAATGAGACTGGTTCCGGTTCATTAAGAGTTGTGGCTGAGGTGGGAGAAATATGAGGAGGAGAAGGAATTATTTGATGGTCCGCCACTTGGATTGTGATAGAGCAAGGAGCCGGAGGCAGCGGCTGCGGCAAGAGCACTTCCGCTCGTAACAGTTCCTCCCGCGAGGTAAGCAGTCATGTGCGGGTAGAGGAGGTGATGCGTCGCCGCAGAGTAAGGTGAGTTTGCTGAGCCAAAAGAGCCGAGCCCTGCGTTAGGCGTCGGCACCGGAGGACTATTCACGTCCATCCCGGGATTCTGCTTTTTCCACTTTGTCCGCCGATTCTGGAACCAGATCTTCACCTGCGTTTCCGTCAGCGACAGCGACAGCGCCAGATTGAGTCTCTCACAGACGGACAAGTAGCGCGTCGTCTTGAACTTGTTCTCGAGGGCGACGAGCTGCTCGTACGTGAATGCTGTTCGGGCCCGACGTGGTTTCCCTTCAGCAAAGAAGAAAAAATAGACAAGGATATTGTACACAAAATGAACATGGCCAGTTCTTAAAGATATTTCATTAAACCACATTCTTGCTTTTGAAACATGATGCGCGCAGCGTCGTGGAGTATTCTTGAATGAAATAAATCGAGTCTTCAAAATTGCATGATGCCATTTTATATATAAAAAAGGGGAGATTTACTTGAATTTGTGGAAACCAGTGTTTCCACCCAGACAAACAACAAGTTCACTCCTCGTTCCCCTTTTCCAACAAAATAAACTGGTTTCCTGTCAACGGAATTATTTGTCATCATATCATCTTCTGCTTCAAGGGAACTCTCAGATTCTCAAGGAAAGCAAATATGGGGGATATCACTGTCTCAAAATGTATTGTTTGCATGTGCGAGTTGCGGGATGGTACGCAAATGTTTTTTTCGTGGGATGGTGAAATAAGCCAAAAAAGAGAGAAGCTTTTATGCCCTTTCAAGTGAGCTCAAAAAACAAGAGAAAAATGGGGGAAAGAGAAGAGGCATTTTCTCTTACCAGATTTCGTATCACTGTTGGAACTTTTGGACGATTTCTTCTTCCCTTTCGAGTCAGATCCTTTGTCAAGTGAGAGAGGATCATCCCCCGTGACAGATTCGGATTCTGAGCGAAAATTGTCGTCCTCGAGGAGAAGATCACAGGAGTTCTCATCGTCACCGTAGCTCGTTTCACAGGGTGACGTGAGCAGGTCAGAGTTTGGCGGCGTTGTCGTCGTCGAGTCGGGATCTGCATCTGCGACCACACAAATTAAATCAAGTCAGTACTATAGCGGGCCACAATTATGAAAAAAGACTCAAATCACGAGATATTCCGCGAAAAACTAGCACTAGTGAAGATTTCACCTCACATCATTCGAGAAAGCAAAGTATTTAAAGACTTAAGTAATTCTTGTAATACTTCAAACAATTATTAGTCAATGTTGCCAACGAATACTTTTGTAATTGCACACAACTATGTTTCAATGACAGTAGCATATGTATTCCACATGAATTTCAATGAGCGTTTCAATTCCTTTCGTGTGAACTTTAATACTGGATAAAAATGTTGATCAAATCCGAATTTAAAACGAGGATTTCTTGAAGTTAAAAAATCCTACGCATCCTAGGTTAATGATGATGAATCTTAAGGATGATTATTTGATTGATTTTTTAAATGTTTGATCCTAACCGAATGTAAACAAGGATTCAGAAGTTGATTTTTCATTCTAACAATATTCATAAGTTCTTTGCTGTTCCAGCGGTCGAGTTTCACGAATTCATTAACTACCTACCCACCACTAATATGTGTGCATCCTGATTTGTATTGATTTAAGATATGCTTTTGTATTTTTGGTGCACGTGTGTGCGCACTTTCAGACTGCTAGAAGCTATTTAAACCTTTGTTGAGGACGAGTATAGATCTGACAAAATAAAATGGGGGAACGTGAAACACGTAAATATTTTCAAGTTTACAAGCTTCATACTCATCAAATCACGTTACTTTTTCGTCGTAATAATGTACAATTTTGTCAAGATGATCTCACCATGAATTTCCTTGTAGGAAAATCTGAAGTTGGAAGAAGGCGGATGTGACGCGATAAGCTTGGGACTATGCAGCAGACCTTTATGATGAGGGTGATGCGTTGAGTGAAGGAGCGAGGAATGCTTCCCCGTGAATTTCGTCGGGTCCAAAATATTTTCCACGGAAAACGAGAGTTTTCTCCCACCCGCGGACTGTCCATTGGAGCCCTGATCCGCTCTCGTACTGTTCGAACTCGGGTGAGGTGAGCCACTCGCCCCGTGAATTATACTCGCAATAATCCCCCCACTTCCACACAATATTCCATTGTTTCCACTATTTACACTATTACCGGCACTATTTCCATCGGGGGAAGCGGTCGACGTCGTCGTCGTCAGAGAGCTTATGCTTAAACTACCACCACTGTGCTTACTCGGAACAACGTTTCTCGAACTCGTGTTATTATTCTCATTGTTGTTATTGTAAGTGGTCAGGATTTGGGGTCCATCTTGCCCCAAATGGTTGTTGTTTGTACTTGTGTTATTGAGGTTATTGTTCGTGTTGTTGTTGTTGTTACTCAAGTCCACCGGCTTACTCATCTCCGACGATGGGGAATATTCCATCAGCTCGTCTGTCATAACAACTGTCACCATATTGTGAGCCTTGTCAGAAGCAGCAGCAGCAGAACTGACACCGACACCGTTTCCACCACTACTCACCACTTGGTTCCCACTACTGGCTCCCCCGTTTCCACCACCCTTGCTCCGACTTTTTGGCGTACTTTTCTCAGAATCCGTCATTGAGCCACTGAGTCGCCCATTGTCCATTTTATTCTTGACGACAATCTGAGATGCAGAAACCGTTATTCTCTAAACATGTTCCAAAGATTAGAGGGAAAACAGAGTTTTTTTATAAAAAAAACTTGGACGAGGTTTTCAACGAAAAGTATTATTAAAATTATTCACTTGATTTTAACTAATTTCCAAACCACGATCACGAAAGGATGTCTTGTCATGTCAAGATAACATGTTTTTCTCACGAATGACATTCAGAAGTCACCGTGAACAAAGTATTTATACAAATTCGCTCTCTCCTCGCAAGTGGACCAGTCGCCACGCCGTTGAAATAGTAAATGCGCGTGCTACTCGCGTTTATTGTTGATTTTTGTCTGCTACCAGTTTCCCATGTCGTATGTGTCGTGCTACCGTACCAATCCCGTTTCTGAGGCCATGCCCAAGTTTTTCACCCGGATCTGAGGAAGCGGTTGCAGGTTTCCTTGGAACTGGCCCGATAACACTCTCCTCCTAACAGCTTTGTATCATGAAAAAAAAATTGGATTTGATTGTGATCACATCACATCCTCCTACCGCACTCCACTAGACTATCATGAAAGATGACAAAAGGGAAATTCTTTTCGCCACAATACGAAACGAATACCGCGAGGAGCATCGGCTTTTTTTCTCGGGCCGTGACTTGCTCAACAAAGACAAGATATACACAAACACACACACTCTCTCTCTCTGGCTTCTGAGATTCCCTTCTGAAACTGATGGACTGGTTGGTCTCTGGCGATGATGATACGGAGAAAGAAGATGAACACGAGTGAGTGAGAGTTGCAATGGTTTTTTAAAGTGACACAAGAAAACTACGGTAGAGATGTGGGATACATGTAAAAGTGTACACTCTCAAACTCACAAGTGGTATTATTATGCTTTTTGGTTTCGGTTTAGTTGCATGTGTGTCGGAGTAACAAGATTCTCACAGAGATCCCTTTTTGTTTGAAAAAAGTGAGAGGAAAATTGGATGGTCTCGAACACGGTACGGTATGGGATGGGTGATGGTAGAAAAAAAGAAGAAGATTATATTCAGGAGGTTGGTGTGTAATACGTATGCACATTGCATTGAAAAAGAGGAAGAGAGAGAGTGAGTGAACACGTAATTTTCCCCCACTTTCTTTCTTACTACTGTGTTTTTTTTCTTCCCATTGATCATCGTGGCGGATAGGAGGAGATTCTTGATCCTCTCTCCGCCAACCCAACACATTCGTGACAAGCTGGGCCAGCCTGCCATGCGTTCCTAACCCTTCATCTGGTAATGTTGGCTCGGGGCCGACCCTAAGCTAAAAGCCCCACATACATACACGTTTAAAGAGAGAGAGACACGCTTACAGACTCTCGGAGAGACGGAGTACTCACTTTTCATACATAATGCACATTTATCTCGGAAATAACTCGCTCACCACCCATTCCACACAATTTTCCCACTGCCACTTATCCTCGTTTTACGTGTCCTATCATCATGATGATGATGATGTGAGCTGATGATGATCATGAAATGAACATAATAAACGATAACAAGGATGGAGAAAGAGAGCGGCCCAAATGCCAACTTCCACAACGATCCACTTTATAACTTTCTGTGCTCTCACTCACTCTACCTCTTTGTATGCATGAACTTTTAGATCCATTTTGCGGGTTGTTATCATATACCAGTCCAGTGGGTGAAGTAGAACTGGGAACATGTGTAACTTGCACCACCACACACGCACAACCAGCCCAAGGATATTATTACGCAATTTACCGTTTACATCGAAACAACGTCTCTCTCTGGAGCGCTCTCTCTCTCGCCGAGTATAATTGAGTTTGTATCATTATCGTTTTGTATGGGTGTATATGATAATGAGCTGGAAAAGCGAGGTATTATCCAATTACACTCCTTTCACACTCCAGGATACGGTGGAGAATCCAAAGTACCTACATGTATTACGGTACGCAACATGCTTCAGATTCATTCCCGTACGTTATGAGTATTGCTTAATGATAGCGCCTCCTCATCCATTTAGAATCATGATATTCTGGCTTCAGAAGTAGACTATTCCAATGTAAACCAATACGAGGAGGACGAGGAAAAGTACACTGATTATGGAACACATTGTTGGATGATCGCGTGATGCTCGAGAATGTAGCGCGTTGACAAAGCGTGAAAATATTTATGGCATAAAGAACTCTCATCTCATATGCAAATGCATACATCATAATTCTCTTTGAATTTCCAGATTCGCCACACACTCAAATATTTTTGGTAATCATATATGTAATGATTTCTGGTAAATTGTGGGTTTCGAGTAATTAGTTTTTAAAAAATGTGAAGACATTTTAGATCTATACTTCTGTAGAAAACTTGGAGTAAAACGAAAATTAATGTTGTCCACGTTAGCCGTTACGTTGGTAATTTACATTAAAAGTAGTTTTCAAATTCCTTCTGATTCCCTTCCAATCAGGAGGACCATTCTTTTCGTTGATTGCAAATCTATGCATTCACATCACTCATGTGATAATCCAGAGAAAGGTCCATGTATGGTCTATACATTTATTCATTTTGCATCAATGGCCGTAAAGTGTGGGGAGCACTGTGGAGAATGGATTGTAAATTGTAACGTGCGATAAAGGCTTGTGGATCGGCTGAGCTGCCTCAAGATCGAAATCCAATTAATGGGCAAAGATTGAGATGCAAATAAGCGAGTTTAAGGTCTATTGACCTCTAATTCGCGTGAAATTTAACGGAGGCATTTCCTCATTCAGTTGGAAACGGCGATTTTTCTTGTGTGCTAGCAACTGGAACAAAAGTGTTTTCAAACCCGTCTCCTAAACACTGGAAGAGGAGAGTAAAAGTGTTGGTGTGGGGCTGTAGTCGTATGCCCCGAGAAACACGGGTGAGTTGACCAAGTGAGATACTAGGACCTCATGTATGCTCAATTTTTGCATGTAAAACTTCATTTGATTTTCAGGAAAATGATAATATAAAATAGCTTTTTTGGTGGGGAAAATTTTGTATAAGAATTTTCGAAAATATGCAAATTTGGTTCTCATTTGCATTTTATTTTTTTGAGAAAATTGAACAGGTGGGGACCTCTTGTATGCTCGATTTTTACATGTAAATCCCCATTTGATTTTGAGTAAAATAATTTAACTAGAAAATGCCAACCCCGCATTTGAAAACCTTCGGAATGATGACGTCACGAGGGTCATAATATGCAAATGAG
>JAQFZW010002171.1:0-19314 GCA_034687055.1 Heteromurus nitidus
ATGCAACCACTCTACATTTCTACGTTTTGAAACCCTACTCGAAAAAAAAGACCGTTGAGACTATTATTAGATCTACTTAGCATCCAAACGGATGTGGTGCTGGTCACAAATGAAGGGACAGAGCTGAAATGTCACAGAGCTTACCTTGCTGGTCTGGTTCACAAAATATTCGTTGGAAAAAAATTTGCAGAATCCAAGAAATTTTTAAAAAATTGTCTCACATTTTGACGCTTTTCTAGCAACCAGCCCCGTATTTGCAGCAATGTTTCGAACCGAGTGCAAGGAACAGTCAACAAGGAAGGTCGAGATGGTTGATATGAGCGAGGCAGGGGCAAACGCATTTCTCGCTTATGTTTATCACGGTGACCTCGCCCAAGCGAAAGAGTGCAGTGATACTGCCTTCGAGCTCCTTGAAGCTGGGCACAAATATGAAGTTCGCTCATTGGAGGAAAATGTGAAGGAAATCATGCTATCCCAGGGGAATTCTTGGTTTGGAGTGAACATTGCTCTCCGGCTCTTCTCCATTTATGGCAGCATTGAGGGATATGGAGGTGTGAGGGCTAAATCCCTTCAGATATATGAAAGAGTTGAGTTTTTAAATGTTTCAAAAATTGTGCCTTACTTACTAGCTGGGTGAATTATTCCGTATTCTTTGAATTGTATTTCATATTTTTGCAGGAGGATTGATGAATTGGACAAGTGCGAAGACTACAGGCAACTTTTCATTACTGATCCTAGCGCAGCGATGGAATTGTGCAAATGTTTAGCTCGAATCTAACTTGCTGTACGGCCTGTGCTCAATTATTATGCATAGTCTCAAAAA
The DNA here is from genome assembly GCA_034687055.1 of Heteromurus nitidus. Taxonomy (NCBI): domain Eukaryota; kingdom Metazoa; phylum Arthropoda; class Collembola; order Entomobryomorpha; family Entomobryidae; genus Heteromurus; species Heteromurus nitidus. Next base: position 824 of record JAQFZW010002171.1, read on the forward strand.
GCACGAGTTCACTACTCCTTTGTCGGTTAAAACAACTCATCAAGTTGCACAACCTCTTAAATTAAATTAATCAAAATTCATTATTTTATCATCCAAAAATGAAAAGACGTGTTGCCGCGAATCTATTACAAAACATGTCCTGCGCACTACAATATTCCTTAATACAAACGACGATCGATTACGCGATTATATAAAACTGAATTAGAATTCATGGCACGAATATACGATGCAAATTCCTCATCATGACATCATGTGCCATAGTTGTGGCAAAGACCCGTTTTTAGCCGTGAACATGACAAAGATTATTATAAAGTCAATTTCCAGACACAATTGTCGAGTCGCTGAAAAATAGAAAACACCGCATAATAATTTTCTCGCAATTGCATGCATGTCAGGAATGTAATTTTAATGAAACACGTCTTTACAACGCGAATAAACTAATAAAATGACCTGATCATTCCATCACGGAATTAGTATGTCAGAAGTCTGCCAGTGCAGTACAAATATAACACTATAATTTTAATTTCTCAACTCTAAATTGAAAACGTTGGTTTGTTGATAAAAAAGTGAAATCATCTTCGTCAACTTCATCATGACGAGGAACTCTCACATATTCCTGCTACTCTTGTTCTTATTCGTTGCGACCATAGGTAACTGGATTATTTATTTATCACAATTTCGGACTCTACTTGATTTTTTTGGAAAATTTAAAAAAAATTGTAATCGGAGCAGAGACACTGAGAATCAAGCCTGAAGGAGGAGAAGGTGGTTTTCCAGGCTACGTGAAAAATGCAGAATTGAATGACTTCCTCTCCACACTCAACGAAGCTCAATTGGACGAGTACCTCTCCAAATTAAATGGAACTGAACTCACCGAATTGATGGCCCAAGCGGATTTATCTTTGGCCAGAGAAGTGGATTCATCCTTGGCCCAGGTTGATGCAGCTTCTTTGTGGAATGTCGAAGGATCTTTGAGCAATAATGTGGTGGGGTCTGAGGCGCAAGCTAATTTAGCCCTTGGTCGTAGAGATACTTGTGCCCAGGTGGGTGGAACGTGTAGAACTGGATTTTGGTGTCGGCGGGGATGGAGACGAGTATTTGTGAGAGATGCTTGCAGAAACAGATTTTTAAGAATTTGCTGCCGCAGGAGATAATGTGGTAACAATTGGAAAACGGTTAAGATCAACTAGACTTATGGTCAAATCTTCAGGAATTGGGATTTGAAGACCTTAAAATTTCTCGTCACTTGTCTTTATTTCAATCCGGAATTTATTCGTAAAATAAAAGCAGTTGCAATTAAATACGACGTTTTTTGTTAACTAAATAAAGTCTTGAGAATTCTCCCCAAAATTGCATACATTTTAACAAATGGTCAACTTAACCAAATTCATCGATTAACTCTGGAAATTTTCTCGAAGCACACATTCCAATAACTTTGATAAACGTGTTGTAATTGGGCGTGTCGAAAAATGCGCCATTGATGATCGATATCAATAACTCATGTCGTTCACACTCACACTCAAGGAGCACACCTCGTGCTTCCCATTTGTGTAGCAACCCACGTGCGAGTCAAATATAAATTTCCGCAACTGTGCGCAGCTCAGTTTACGACTGCGACACGAGAATGGAAGCAACCCTTTTGCAAGCACTGCATCGCCGCATACACGAACAAAAAACGTTTCCAAAAATTTCCTTACAACAGGATGGAGTTAGGCGTGAGATCTATTCACAACTTCAGTGTGCCAGGAGGATTTTCAAGATTAGAATTTGGCAAAAATTTAAAGCTTTTTGTATGAAAGTAGCTGCTGGTTCCACTCTTATTGTCTTGGCTGCATGGCGTGGAAGCATTGACTAATGAGATGATTAAATATCATTCCAGATTCCAGGTGTAAAAAAAGAATACTGTCAAAATCATATCTGTCTGGTGAATTATCATCACAATCTTGTGCTGACGGTATTGCGGTGTCTGGACATGCAGAATGTTTAAAAGCAGCAAGTTTAAAACAAAGTCAGGATATCGGAACTTGTTGGATTAACAAATCTATTTTAAATCCAAATCATGTGAAGAAGTTTCTGGGAAAAAATGTGAGCTGCAAAATCTTCCAAATGATTTCAGACACTCCACGAATGGCATAATAAATACGACATTTATTGAAATTTGTGCAAAAAATTATCGTTTTTGGTAACACATGTACGAAATAAGCACAATTTTGTAAAAAAAAGTGCAACAAAAACAGAATTTTTGCACTAGCCCAGCATTGTACGGAGATACAAGTAAAGGATGCTGTTTCATACAAAGTTTGCAAAATGCCGACTTTCCCAACTTAATAAAAAAAATTACTTGGCTTGGCCCTGTTCATTTAGTCGCTAACGCTAAAATACGGATTTTCGGACTCCCTCCCCCATGTCAAACTTGTGTCGCCGAATTTTATGAAAACATTTACGATTTTTCGAAATCCGCATGCCAATGAGTTATGTCACGCTAACGGCCAACTCTCTCCCCCCATGTCACAATTTTCAACGTAGTTGTCAGCCGAACCCCCCCCCAAGGCGTTAGATACGCACTAAATGGACAACACCTTTACGGTGACGTCAAACAAAGATTTTTTGTGTGTAACTGTAATTTAACACTGTTTATCTTCATTGCGGATGGGGGAGCCTCAACAAAAAAAATTCAGCGGAGCAAGAGTCAGTGATAGTAGATTGATGATCATGTATTTAGGAATGAGTGCATGTGTCATATGTCATACATGGATATACGTTTACTTTATGCACGCATTTGCACTCCACTCGAATTTTCATTCAACTTCAACGAAATTTCAACATGTTTATGTTTGAGTATATAATCCCACTCTGGAGCTGCAGCACGGCATTAAGAAAGTCTCGAGAAAGTTATATTGCGACATAACCTGTGGCACAATACTCAAATTGTTAAATCATACTTATTGAAAGAAAATAATTTTTTCGTTGTTTCGATTTCTAAAAAAATTATATTTACTTTTGTGCATACGTGGCTGGTAAGAAAAGAAGCATTATGAAATTTTCCATATACTCGTCATCTGACACATTAATACTGAAAGGAATTGGGAGGGACTCAGGGGAATCCAGCACCATGATGTCTCCAAATATGGTCCAGTACGATGAGAGTGAGTCGTCTAAAGTGGACCTGGAAAAGGCGACTGCAATTTTTGCGAAAAGGTTTGGAGTGGACTATTTCAACAAGGAACGGTGCGTTAAATTTAAAATGTTTTGATAATTACTTTTATTGTGGATTGTTATTGTGCTAATTGAGTTTTTTTAAAAAAAGTAGAATTTAATTTGAAATCATTTTATGAAAATTATTTTCTAAAGGAGTTCCACAAATCTGGAGGTCGTCTGGAAGCCAATGTATAGCTCAACCGTTTCTTTCCTGCTGTTCGGCCAATATTTGAAAGATTTGCGGGAAGTTTTTGGGAAAAAGACGAAAGTTCGTGTTGCACTTCATAATGCTCGACTAGCATTAAAACTTCGATTCTGTTCGGAGCACGAGATGCCCTCAACTTATTCCGATAAAAGTCGAGTTGCAATTTCAAAAGGTTTGATTCTAAATATTTTCCATGGAATTACATTTAGTGATTTCATGTTCAGAGTAAAGTAACAAATTATTAATTGATTGCTTTGATATTTTTTATTTTTATTTGTGATCAGCAATGAAGATATATGAGATCAGGGACGGAGGCATTTGTAAGGATGACTTTATCGAAATTCCCGATGCATGGAAACCACACTTTGTGGCAGAAGGAAACCATTCTGATGTAATCCTGTTCCACGCCAGTTACGCAATTGAAATCTGTACGTCTGGCTTCAAGCCAGTTGATGAGGGCGTTGCAAGAATGGAACACTCGTACAATCTCACCAAGAAACTTCTCGATTCTTCCATCCAAACCGACGTCGTGATTGTCACAAATGAAGGAGCGGAGGTGAAATGTCACAGAGCTTTCCTTGCCGGTTCGGTTTCAAAACAAATATTCACCGAAAATTACAAAATGAACAAAATTTAATTTTGCATTTTTTCAAAATTTTCACTCATTTGAAGCCACCAGCCCCGTGTTCGCAGCAATGTTTCGAACCGAGTGCAAGGAACTGTCAACAAGGAAGATCGAGCTGGTTGACATGAGCGAGGCAGGGGCAAATGCATTTCTCGCTTATGTTTATCACGGTGACCTCTCCGAAGCGAAAGAGTGTTGTGAACTTTCCTTCGAGCTCCTGGAGGCTGGGCACAAGTATGAAGTTCGCTCATTGGAGGAAAATGTGAAGGAAATCATGCTTTTACAGCAGAATACTTGGATTGGAGTGAACGTCGCTCTCCGGCTCTTCTCAATTTATGGGAGCTTGGAGGGATTCGGTGGTTTGAGGACCAAAGCACTCCAAATTATGAAAGAGTTGAGTTTTTAAATCGCCATGATGAATTTCTTGGTTTGGAGTGAAAACTTTAGTAATAATTTGAATTTTTTGTTTATTGTTATTTGTTAAAAGTTAAGACCTAATTTGTATTTGATATTTTTCAGGAGGATTGAGGAATTGGATAAATGCGAAGACTACAGGCAGCTTTTCATCACCGATCCTGACGCAGCTATGGAGTTATGTAAGTGTTTAGCTCGATTCTAAATTTTTACTCAATTTCGTTTTCATTGATTGAATCGGAATGAGAAATTATCAAGTATTGAAAGGAATATAAAATTAGTTTTAGCATTTATACTTGTTTACAACATATATTATTTTTTATAACATTTTACACATGAAAACAATGTGTTATTATAAAATCCATATCCATGTTTTCTACTGTTGTCACTCTAGAAAAGAATAAATTTGGCAGTGTCAATCTCTCAACATTTTAACATAATTTATTTTCGAGAAACTCAGCCCATAGATAACCCATGAAAAACATGCATTTGCATAGAATCTCAAGGGCTTTTATTATCAAACTAAATGAATGTTTGATGATTGAATTCGTCCGGAGATGCAAAACACAAGTGATAATCCTTTGTCAATCAAAACAACTGATTGTCTTGCACAACCTCTTAAATTAAATTAGACCAAATGTGCATTCCTTTTGAGCCTGTTCACATCCACCCAGTTAAGCACACTCGCACATGCATCACTCAAATTCCACAACTTCCTCATTCACGAATTCAGAACAGAACGAGAACAGAAACTTTTCAAAACTTCAAATTCGGCTTCTTCAGAAAGCCACTCAATTCCTCTTTACACTCTTCAAGCTTCCTCGCAGCCCGAATCCATTTGTTCCCCAATATTTCCTCCTGGAATTAACCAACGACAATTATCCTGCAAAAATAAAAATAATTCCTCCAGCGGCGTACAAAACTGTGCTCCTTTCCAACCAAGGGATGTTCAGTGTGGAAATTCAGAAGCCGAAAAATATATTCCATCAAATAGGGACTATTCAGACACGAGTATATTCAAAGTGTGGACGAAAAATCGGAACTAATATTCACACACTCCTTCCCTTCGGGGCAAAATTCTACGGACACGATTTGTGACGATGTCAAGCCATGTTTCGCTCGGAGAATTTAATGAAAAGTTGACAAGGAATCTTTGACCATATATTGTCTTCGTCGATGAGCTCATTAAACATATGAGTGATTGGATGAAATATGAAATCCACACCATTTCTTGGTGAGGATCACATATCTTGCCAGCATTTGCAGGCGTCAAGTTTGGCCATTTGGTCGCTGCTCACCGCTCAAGAAAGTGATTTTGCTAGAGAGAAACAATTTGAACGATTGAGACTAAAATCGTATTTTATTTTTTCTCAGTGTTCACGTAAACATCAGGTTTGAAAACATGTTTCTCGAAAGGCGCAACCATGAAATTTTACCTGTACGTGTCATCCGACACGTTAATATTGAGTGGAATTGGGACGGAATCAAGAAACTCTGGAACCATTATTTCTCCAGCCCTGATCCAGTTCGATGAGAGTGAATCGTCTAAAAGTGAGTTGGATAACGCGAGTGCGACTTTTGAGAGAAGGTTTGGGATGAATTACTTCAACAATGAAGGGTACATTCAATTCAAATATTTTATTAAATTACTTTATTATAGATTCCTTGCAAATTGTGTTCCGATGATTTTACGTAAACATATAGGATTTGAGAATTCATAGCCTAAATTTGACATAATTTCATGTATCCTTCAACGAGATCCGCAAATCTGGAGGTCACTTGGAAGCCTGAGAACAACATATTTCTTTCTTTCACACTGTTTCGCAAAACTTGGACAGATTTGATAGAAGTTTTTGGGAACAAGACGAAAGTCCGTGTTCAACTTTATAATGGTCGTGTAACACTAAAACATCGATGTTGTCCGGAGCAGGAGATGCCTTCAACTTATTCGGATAAAAATCATGTTGCAATTTCCAAAGGTCTAAACTCAATGTTTTCTAAATGAAATTAACTCAGATTATTAATAATTGATTACTTTGATAAAAAAAACTACATTGTTCGTCTTCAGCAATGAAGATAGACGGTGGCATGTGGCAACTGGGCATTTGTACGGATGAAGGTGTTGAAATTCCGAATGCATGGAAGCCACACTTCCTGTTCCACGGAGCACATGCCGACATGCTCATGTTCTACGCCAGTTTCAGAATTGAAATTTCGACAACGGGAACCTGAAACTTGTGAGCAATGAGAAGCTTGTGTACCTCGAAGGTGGCATCCAAACCGATGTGGTACTGGTCACAAATGAAGGGACAGAGCTGAAATGTCACAGAGCTTACCTTGCTGGTCTGGTTCACAAAATATTCGTTGGAAGAAAATTGCACAATCAAAGAACTATTTAAAAAAAATATTTGTCTCACATTTTAACCAAATTCTAACCACCGTGCTCGCAGCAATGTTTCGAACCGAGTGCAAGGAGCAGTCAACAAAGAAGGTTGAGATTGTTGATATGAGCGAGGCATAGGCTAGGGCGTATCTCGCTTATGTTTATTACGGTGACCTCGCCCAAGCGAAAAAGTGCAGTGATACTGCCTTCGATCTCCTGGAAGCTGGGCACAAATATGAACTTCGCTCATTGGAGGAAAATGTGAAGGACATTATGCTTGCTCAGGAGAATACTTGGTTTGCAGTTCACATCGCTCTCCGGCTCTTCTCCATTTATGGCAGCATTGAAGGACATGGAGGTGTGAGGGCTAAGCTAAATCACTTCAAATTATGAAAGAGTTGAGTTTATAAATTCTTCGAAGAAATATCTCACATGTTGAAATAGACGTAGGGAGTGAATAATGATTTGAGTAATATTTGACATCTGTTTTATATTTGCTTTTCAGAAGGATTGAGGAGCTGGATAAATGTGAAGACTATATGCAACTTTTTGCTACCGATCCTGACGCAGCCATGGAGTTATGCAAGTGTTTAGCTCGAATCTCACTGTTCACTACAATGCTCCATGCAACAAACGAAAAACATGTGCGATTATATAAAAACGCTGAATTAGAATTCATTCCACGAATCCGATGCAAATTCCTCAAGATTTACACTTTGATTAATAACACAATGAATCATATTGCTCAGCTCATATTAAATTTGTTATGTGGGCATGGGTTTCATATATTTGTGAACTCTTTTCCTGCCAACAATATCCTGTTCCCTCATTGTGGCGCAAAGACCTGTTTCACCTTGAACAAGGCAAAGAATATCATTAAGTCAGTTTCAGTCACAACAAATTATGTCGACTCGCTGAAAATAAAAACATGCATGCATGTCAAGTCAGGAACGTAATTTTAATGGTACACGTCCATAAATTACTAGTAAACGGCCATAAAATGGCACGATCATCCCATCACAGAATTAGTAGATATCTGAGGCTTATCCGTGTAATACAAACATACAACTGACCGATTTCAGATATAAATTGAAAAGCCTAGTTTGTCGATAAAAAAGTGGTTCCATCCTCGTAAACTTCATCATGCCGAGGAATTCGCACATTTTCCTCCTAGGCTGGCTCTTATTCGTTGCGGCCATAGGTAACTTCTGATTTATTTATCACAAATTTCGGACTCTTTGCTTGATTTTCTGGAAACCTAAAAAAGTTAATTTTGTACTCGGAACAGAGTCACTCAAAATCAAGCCTGAAGGGGAAGGTGGTTTTCTAGGCCAGGTGAATAATGCCGAATTGAATGACTTCCTCTCCACACTCAACGAAGCTCAGTTGGCTGAGTACATCTCCAAATTAAATGGAACTGAACTCACCGAATTGATGGCCCAAGCGGATTTATCTTCGGTCCGAGAAGTGGATTCATCCTTGGCCAATGTTGATGCAGCTTCTTTGGGGAATGTCGAAGGATCTTTGAGCAATAATGTGGTGGGGTCTGAGGCGCAAGCTAATTCAGCCATTTTTCGTGGAGATACTTGCGCCCAGGTGGGTGGAACGTGTAGAATTGGATTTTGGTGTTGGCGGGGATGGAGACGAGTTTTTGGGAGAGAAGCTTGCAGAAACAGATTTTTCAGAATTTGCTGCGTGAGTAACTATTCGGTATTTGAATAATTGTGGTAACAATTGGAAAACCTCTGAAGATCAACTAAATTTGTGGTCAATCAAATCTTGAGGAATTGGGATTTGAAAACCTTCTAATTTTGAACTCGGATTAAAATTTCTCCTCACTTGTCTTTATTTCAATCCGGAATTTATTCGTAGAATAAAAACAGTTTTGCAAATACGACGTTTTTTGTTCACTAAAAAAGAATTCTCCACAAAATTGCATACATTGTAGCGGGTGCATGTTTTCGGAACAGGAAGACAACTCTGAGCATGGACCAGGGAGAGTCCAAATGCCACAATGGTTGCCATGACAAATGCAAACAGCCGCCAAGGATTTGTGACAGTGTGAGACCTCATGATTTTTCTTTAAAAATATATTTTTTTATTAAATAGAATCTGAGTAGGTCTAAAGAAGTTATTTTTTAAATGTTTCTAAAAATTTACTTACAAATTCAAAGCTTTTATATGAATGAAGCTGGTTCCACATCTTCTTGTCTTGGGTGCATGACGTGGAATGATTATTATTTTCGGTTAGGTTATAAAATGATTATGAGACACAATGACGAATGAGACGAATTTAATATCATTCTAGATATTCCAGGTGTAAATAAAACTCGAATTCATGTCAAATTCATATCTGTCTGGTGAATTATCATCACAAATTACACTCGATGGAAGCCTGGAACAATATAAAATTACTTGACTTAAGTAGTCTGTCAATGCTAAAATATTAGCGTCATAAAATTTATATCATCAATCTGAATTAAGTTATTTGAAATTAATTAGTGACGCTATTTTATTGCTACGCAAAATTCGTTGAAAATCCATTTAAGCTTTAGTGGATTGACACGAATAATGAGGAAAAATCAATATCAATTGCCAGATGTAAGTTTGGAAGTATCTGGATTAAATTCGATTAAATCAATTTTTTCCCAAAGTTCGGGTACCTTTCGGCAACCACTTCCAATTTTTTAAGCAACAGTATAAGCTTCGCATCCCCTTCGATATAATGTTGAGTAGGCAACTCTTCTCGAATTTAAATTGAACTTAAGCTTCCCAGTGTTTCCAAGAGAATAAACCAACGAACCCCGGTGAAAAATCGCGTGGTATTGGTATTTGTTCTTATGTATTCTCCTTTCCATTGTGATCAAAACATTTTCTCTTCACATCCACAATTATCAGCTCATCTTTGTGTTTCCTGCGAACGAAACACTTTCGGAAGACATCTCAGAGGTTGTCAAATCAGCAGAAGCAGCATTTGAAGGCATTCAACACCAAAACCAACAGTTCATTAAATCAATTTCGAATATCTCCTGGAATACGAAATGATGGAAAACAGTGGGAGGAAGATGACCTTGAAGGACGGATACCTCAGATTTGCCACACAATTCGAAAATTCCAACATCATTTTCCTTCGAGAATTCAATGAGACTCGGGGGATTGAACACCAATATGATATTATTATTATGAATTTATTAATTACAGATATTCATAAATGATGCATGAAGCATGATTCAATCGCTCCGTTCAGGACTGGGTATTTTCGTCGACCACGCATGTATGAAATGTTATCATGAGTTAAAATGGGATCATGTTTTTAATTGAGTTTTTACTTTACGGGAACGAGAGAAAAGTATTTTTGTACACACGGTGAATCCAAACGGATTGAAATAACTCGAAATTATATTTATTTTGAATTGAAATGTATTTTTTAAACCCTTGCTTACTTCCATCATTTTCATGACAATAGTTAGAAGCCCACTTTATCAATTTGCATTTATAACATCAAATTCATTTGAGGGTTACCGTGGATGGAGTTATTCAATAATGGCGAAAATTGCTGTGACTGCAGACGTCGTACAAGTTGTCTGTTGTTTGGATATTGATTGGCATTGGCAAAGTCATTGCTGGGGTGGTCCTGCTTGTCGAGAATATATCAGTGAAAATCAGTGCAGAGTATACTAATTTCTCATGAATGGAACAAATTGCATCAAAGTTAGCCTTTTGTGTTACACATGACACATGATGACATGGTTTCTCTGTGAAGCTGAGCAGCCGGCTGTGACTTCAGCATTAAAAATTTTGTTTGCTAGGTACGTGTGCTTGTGATATGCGAGACTTGATTGAGAGAATGGAGACGAAGAAATTCCGCAGGGCAGGATCCAGTGAATCCTTTAGAAGATGAGAGACAAGGACGATCATCAGCACAAGAGACTGACATATGATGAATGAATGCACATACATGCATTTACTTTTCTCCATACATGCACTCACGAATGACATGCACAACATTTATTTTTGAGCAGCACCACACATTACAAGCCAACTACGGTATCCAGCTTATATGACATTTTGTTGTTTTGTTGATCACATGACAAGAGAGTGATTTGTGACAATATTGTTGCACATATTATTCGGTTGATCGATTTTATTTATTTTTTTTGTGGTTTAAAATTAGCAAATTGTCACTTGATTAATATCCACATTATTATAACCATAATGAAATAAAGGCAATTTCATAAAAATTGTTAAATAATGGTTTAAACCTTTGGAAATTGCAACGTGATTTTTATCCGCACAAGTTGAAGGCATCTCTTCCTCCGGGCAGCATCCATGTTTAAGCGTTACACGAGCATTGTAAAGTGCAACGCGAACTTTCGTCTTTTTCCCAAAAACTTGTTTCAAATCCCTCAAAAAATTTCCAATCAGTTGGAAAGATTGGGAAGAGCCGAATGATCTCCCCCAGTTGACTTGGAGTGATGTAGATCTCCTGTAAAGACACGATGTTTTGAATCCTCAACTTTTAAAAACCATTTTATGGTAAAATAATAGATTAAAAATATATTTGAAGCACAACCACAATAAAATGTAATTATTATAGAATTATAAGTACCCTGCACTGTTGAAATAATTGAGCCCAAACCTTTCCCCAAAAATCGTACTCGCCTTCTCCAGCTCACTTTTAGACGACTCACTCTCATCGTATTTTATAAAGGCTGGAGTAATCCTAACCTTAGTTCCCCTTGAGTTACGCCCTACTCCATTCAGTAATAACGTGTCTGATGACACGTATATCAAGAATTTCATGCTTTTCCTAATTTCCAGAAACTTATTCCCAAGTTTAATGGTTACTTGTTTAATATTTTATTCGTGAACAGCAGTGAAAATAGAGGGTTCGGAGCATAGCGATGGTTTGTGTAGTTTTGACAGTGTCGATATTCCCAATGCCTGGAAACCACACTTTGTGGCAGAAGGAAACCATTCTGATGTACTTACGCGAGTTACCGAATTGAAATTTCGACAACGGGCTTCAAGCCAGTTGATGAGAGCGTGGCTAAAATGGAAGACACGTACAGTTTTGCTAAGAAACTTCTCGATTGTTCCATCGAAACCGACGTCGTGATTGTCACAAATGAAGGAATGGAAGTGAAATGTCACAGAGCTTTCCTTGCAGGTTCGGTTTCAAAACAAATATTCACCGAAAATTACAAAATGAACAAAATTTAATTTTGCATTTTTTCAAAATTTTCATCCATTTTAGGCATCAGCCCAGTGTTCGCAACTATGTTTCGAACCGAGTGCAAGTAACTGTCAACAAGGAAGATCGAGCTGGTTGACATGAGCGAGGCAGGGGCAAACGCATTTCTGGCTTATGTTTATCACCGTGACCTCACCCAAGCGAAAGAGTGTTGTGAAATTGCCTTCGAGCTCCTGGAAGCTGGGCACAAGTATGACGTTCCCTCCTTGGAGGAAAATGTGAAGGAAATCATGCTTTCTCAGGAGAATTCTTGGTTTGGAGTGAACATCGCTCTCCGTCTCTTCAGGATTTATGGGAGCGTGGAAGGATTCGGAGGTTTGAGGAGGAAAGCACTTCAAATTATGAAAGAGTTGAGTTTTTACTTAAATGTCTTAAAGATAATACCTTACTTCAACATTTAGTGAATAATTGTTAATTTAATCAATTTTTACTTGATTTGTCTTTTATATTTCCCAGGAGGATTCAAGAATTGTGTACATACGAAGACTACAGGCAACTTTTCTTCACAGATCCTGAAGCAGCCATGGAGTTGTGCGAATGCTTGATTCAAATCTAATTTTTTTTAAATTGCAAAATTCTTTTCATATTGAATCGTGAATTACTTAAGTATTGTCAATTATTATAAGGAATATATTTATTTAAAAAAAATTGTTTATCAACAATGTACCTACTTAAAGGCCCTGGCTGAGTTTGAAAGGTTTAAGGTAAATTAGTGAGTATATATGTAAGTAGTGTATTTTCTGCCAGGAGGCAGTAAGTTCATCCAGTCCAGGGAAAAACTTCGTAAAGTCAGAGCCATGGTATAAATGATATCTCGCATTTCTTGTCGTTGATAAGTACTTGAAAAATGGAAAAATCTTTTCTCTAGTCAAGTCGTGACTCGTGAGTCTGAAAGTGCTTAAATATGTATCTACTTTTGTACGTTCATAAATAAAGAAATGAAAATTAATTGATACACATGATTGTAAACGATTCTAAGTCTCGTGTAGATATATATCAGCTGATTATAAATCACAATGGTTTTATATTGGCAATCGTATATTTCCCAAAGATTGTAAACGTATTAAGAAAAAATACAAATAAGATTCTGATCCTCAAATTGGGTTGATGAACGTATTCTAATGTCCTTTTCCAGATATATTCAATCATCAATAGGTTTTGACAATGTGTTACATGAACCTTCATTCGTGCTCGTAACTTTCACTGAAGCACAATCACCACTCACTCAACTTAAAACCAAGATTACACAATTCCTTCATTTTGGCTCACAATCCTTTGTTACCCAATGGTTTGCATAAGCAACTGTAGCAGCATTGACCAAATTGGATTCGTTCTGTAAAAATGTTATACATTCGTAAGGGCAGAAATTATGAAAGAGTTAAGTTTTTACTGAAATGTCTTACAGTTACAGATAATACCTTACTTTAACATTGAGTGAATAATTCAGTATTAACTTGATTTGTCTTTTAATTTTCCTAGGAGGATTGAAGAATTGGACAATTGCGAAGACTACAGGCAACTTTTCATCACAGATCCTAAAGCAGCCACGGAGTTGTGCAAATGCTTGGCTCAAATCTGATTTTTTTCAAATTGCAAAATTCTTTTCATATTGAATCGTAAATTACTTATGCATTGTCAATTATTATAAGGAATACATTTATATTTATTTTAAAATATTGTTTATTCTAACATAATTTATGATCAAGGAACTCAACCCATGGCATCGATCAACTGCTGAAATTTCTTCGAAGCACATTTCCCAATAACTTGAATAAACGTCTTATAATTGGCAGTGTCGAAGAATTCATCCTTGATAATTGTGATTAGCAACTTCATGTCGCTTATGCTTAGCGAGCAGGCATCGTTACTTCCTTGTGTATAGCACCCAACATGCGACTCAAACGCAAATTTACGCAACTGGTCACAGCTCATTTTACGGCTGCCAGAGGACACTTCAACTAATCCGTTTTGCAAGCACATCATCGCTCCGTACACGAACCCTTGCCCATTCGCTGAGAATTTGGTGATTGAAGTTAGGAACGAGGTGCAATATTTATCCCCGTATCCAATTGGATAGCCGGAAGGTCCACACTTGACCACAGGCTCCAAGCACTTTTTGTAGAAGGTGCATGTCTTCGGAGTAGGAAGACACTCGCCATCAACCAGAGACAGTCCAAGAAATGCCACAATGGTTGCAACGGCAAAAGAAAACAATCGCCAAGTATTTTTGTTGTAAGACACCATCACGATTCTAAATAGTCCTCTAAATAAAATTTTTATTAAATAAAATCTGAGTAATTGAAAAATTTAAATGTTTCCAAAAGACTAAGTTACAGTTTAGCTGTAGAGATTCTTGTGAGCTTTAAACGGGATTTCTGTGTATTGCAGAATGAGGTTCAAGGTCAGAGTGTTCTCGTGCAGACAGTCGCTCTGATTGTGAGTTTGTTCAATAAAAGTAAAGGTGTTTTATAGCGAGCAAGTTCCGCTCTTATTTTTTTATTTGTGCAGTAATAATTATTTCCTGATTTTGTTTAAACCATAAAGACATAACAACGTCAAATGAAACTCGAATTCAATAAAGCTCCTCAGACCTGTCTGGTGATTTACCAGCTTGAATTGAATTCTTGTGTTGTTTAGTCTGGATGCGATGAATAGATGATATGATATAAATTATATAATCGAGTTGCGGAGTTGCACAACAAAACTTGTTTGCAAGCATGTTGTTTGCAGGGCGCAGGTAATGTCTATCTAATGATGAATATATATTGTTATGTTGCGTTAAATTAAGTTATTTAAGTTAGTCTGCTATTGTTCACAAAATTTCGTGGAAATGCCTTCATTTCCTCCAGAAAATATACCAAATCCAAGGGCTATTATTATACTATTTTTCCGAGAAGACAAAATAGTTTTCATATAAAGTGTATCAAATACTCTGCACGACAGAAGACAAAAATGTTGCAATGCATGCAGGTATTCACATTTAAGCCAACAAAAACAATACACGCACGGCTCACGGAGCAATTGCGAAGCTCAAATGTTGTACAGCATTAAGGTGGGTACAATATTCTATAGAAATATTTAATTAATGTCTTTTAAGTAAGTACGATTTTTTCAAAAAAAAGTGCTATCATTATATTATTGCACGTTTTTGAAAAAATATTATCCCTTTCAATCACATTTATTCGTAGCTGAATGGATTATACAACTTTCCAGGCACCTGTGGCATGTTCCAAAATCGAATCCGCACTCGAATTCTTCAATCTTTAGTAAGCCAGCAAAATAGCATAATGACAACTTTAATGCTAATCAGGCCTTGTTAAAAATGCACGCAACAACGCACATAAAGTTCAAAGTCATTCTCATTGATACTTGGATTAATAATAAATTATTTGTTATTTGGAGCGCGAGTAATTAATTCTTCCTGAACATCTCTCCCAGACTCTTCCCCATTTTTATTGGACCATCGTTGATTGATATAGTTTCCACGCAAATGTACGTAATTGCATTGCATAACTTTCGTGAGACGCATATATGACTTGAATTCGAAAAATTAAAGATTTTGTAAGAATGGACCAAAACGAACTGGAATTATGTTTGCACAATTAGTCCTCCCGTAGCAAACTGAAGCCTTCAAACTTCACATGAAACACATGGTGATGGCATCTGGATTTCCCAATCCGTATTCTGCAGAGCATCACCCCACATAATTATACATCACAAAATAGATCATCTGAAGGTGGAGAGTAGGGAACAAGACTCAGGCCAACAATTCAAGGTCATTTCGTGCTTGTACTTGTGATGTGATACATACACACATTTTCAACTATTTTCATACATTGAATCCTCGGAATAGATTATTCTGTGGATACAATATTTAGTCAGCCACGGCCAATATTTCAGTCAATTCCTTTCGGGATCGACAATTGAAGTCATTGACTACCTGTCGAAGCTCGGAGAGAGAACTGTGAATGTCGTAATTACGAATGCATTTTTGGGACCATCATTCAGTGCATCTTCTCTCGCTAAACCACCGACCCGGCTTGCCGGGTCGGGTATTGCCAATAAGCTCATATCTGGTGCTTTCTTCCAAATTTTGCTGCAAACATGCCAGGCCAGATACTGTATTATTTGCCCCGGGTCGGGTTTATACCGACCCGGGATTTTGCTTGGCTCGGGTCGGTAGCTTAAGGTGTACAAGTGTGCTCCCAGCCAGCGACGCAAACTACTTGATTGCATGGCGTGCGTTGTCCGAATGATGCCAAAACGACAAGGAACTACTATATGCAACGATGAAGCTCCTATCCAAGCAACTGCAAAAATGATTAAGTCACCCAACAAGTATCCAATCTCTGATAGTAATCTTGGTTGTGTTTTATATTGCGGAAAATCGTTTTCCGTAATAGTTTAATTTATGACAGCGGATGAAAGTTTACCTAGAACATTTTATCGGACGGATATCGATTCAATTCTTCAATTATAAAATTATTAATTCAGGAAGCGCGATATGGCCAATAAGTTTAAGCAATCTTAACTGGGGAACCCAGTTACTCAAATATGCACGAAACATATGAATACACTACAAGTTTTATCTATGTGGAAAAATCTACTCAATTAAAAATTATTTCCGACAATTTAATGTGGCCAAAATCTTGATTTGAGATTGATGTTTACACCAAATCCAAGGGTGATTTCATTCGAGGAATAGGCGAAACTCGATGCCCTGAACATGGTTGATGTTTCTGCCGAGCCTTGCTTAAGAGGTTGCCACAGTCGTGTAACTTCAAAACCCTTTTCAGATTTCAAGGTGTCTATTCGCTGAATTAATTTTGCGATTATTGATACGGAAATTCATAATATGAAACAAGTGTTATTATTCACATCCGCATTTTGTTGAATAAGTATTCGCCAACAATAATTGTTCCCGTTATATTTGCTCGCTTTAGCCGTCAATCTGGAATAATTGTTGTATGCCAATTATAATAATTATATCCGCTTGAGCCAGATATACTGAGAATCTGGCATTAGATTAACATGGCTTCAAAACGTTTTCTTCTTCTTTTACTTGTTGGAAAGTAAGTGAATTACACTTTTCAGTTCGCTGACGAAAAGAGGAAGCAGTAGCCATGATAATTTCAAGTCCAGCTCAACATGGAACTCCTAAAAGAGTACGTGAGCTCTGTAAAATATTGGTCGAGTTTTACAGGAATCCCATTTCATTTCATTTTGGTAACAAGTGGACCGCTGCAGGCTTTCGTAAACAAAGAGCATAGATTCAAGGCCATTTCTCATTTAATTCTGTTTCTAGTTCTTTTATGTGTTCAGTTTATAAGAATTCTAATATGCCCCACCAATTTGCCCATGAAGCTTCAAATATTTTTCACAATTGCACTGTACACTGTTTTGGCATGGGACGCTTGGAAAATCTTAACTATTTCAGAGGTTAAATGTATGCTTTTCAATGGACTGACGAAGGCTGAGTATAAGCACGGAGCGAGTGAGAATTTTAAAGCGAACATAACTAGTTATTACTTTTATTTTATTTTACTAGCATTTATTGATTTTTAAAATTCTAAATAATTTCAATTCACATTTCAAGTAGTCGGATTAACCCAAACCAAGTAGCAGTGGTTAAAGTAATTTACTAAATTACAATTGTTGTTATTCGAATACTTCCAGTTGTGTTTGGGATTGCGGCCGCACTTCAATTCCAGAGTCCATTCAGTCCCTACTTTTTCCTTGAGTGGAACGATTTAGCTATTCGAATCCCTATTTCTTTCCTGAAGTTAGTGACTGTCATATTTTTGTGGATTCTAATTTGCAAGAGTGGCTTTAGGATATTCATCGAAATCATATTAGGAGCTTTGTTTCTACAGTCATTACTTGAGCACGTGGAAGTAAAAAGGTACGGTGGTATCTCAAAATTCGGATCTCAAAATAGTAACTGTAAATATGTTTCCGGCATTACATTGTTAATTTATTTTTTGAATCATTAATATAGGGATGGTGGATGTCCGACTATTTGTCCAAACTCTATGTGTAGTTTCTACAGGGAAATTCAGCTGCTTGCCAAAATCTACAACGAAACAGTCAATGGAAATCTGGTGGTTACCCTCTTTGTTTTGGCGACTGGCCAAATTGCATGCTTCTATTTGGGGGTGCAGTTCCTTTGTGGGAATAATATCGGAATGCCTCAGTTTCTGTTGTATGGCTGCCTGCTTATCGTAGTCACACTTGTTCACCTGGGTTAGCGATCAGATCCGATCCGATCCAACCAAGATTTTGGATCGCTAGCGATCAGATCCGATCCGATCCAACCAAAATCTTGGATCGCTAGCGATCCGATCCGATCCAACAGAAATCTTGGATCGCTAGCGATCCGACGCGATCCGATCCAACCAAAATTTTGGATCGC
>JAQFZW010002172.1:0-19310 GCA_034687055.1 Heteromurus nitidus
ATCATATTACGAATGTAAAGATTTTTAGGTGACCTAAGCCAGGGAGTTGAGATGCACGAGTCCAGGCGAACTGACGATGAGTGAAGAAGCTACGAGGATGGCAGTACGGAAAGATGATCAGCCCATTATGAAATCATAATTTGACAATCATATCATCGAGCTATTGACGCATACCTATCGGTCTTGAATTTTGCACTGTTACTGTTACCACCCACACGCAACCCAAAGGGTTATCTTCCTTGTGTGAACTGGATTTTAGTGAAAAAATGTTATACTTATATCTCTCCTCTGGAGGGATTTTTTTGTTTGGTTGTTTTCTCAAAAGTGGAAAATCGTCAGAAAAGAGGAATTTTTAACTAATTAAACTCGTCGTTAAGTCTGTAAGGTTATCCTGAGTAATTACAATCATACGCAAAATATTTGTAGAGAGACATCTCCTCACTGGAAAAAAGCAAGACAGCATGGGCGAAATTCATCTTTTAATAATAATTATCCATTCAATGCAAAATTCCTTGCTCCACAACGTAAGACAACCATGACCTCGTGACTACTGAAATATCTTAATTGCAAAATGTAATCGACGACCCGCACAAGGCTCTGGATTGATTGGTCATGCATGAAAAATGTGTTGTGATTTTCATCATATATTTTAAATAAGATTATTTCATGGGAGTGTGGCTCTTAACAAAGATTTTTATTTTTTGTGCTTTTGGAGAAGAAATATCGCTTTTAAATGATTTCAAATGGAAAAATTATTTGAACTATTTAACTTTATTCGCGGAAGAAAGGTGCCCATGTCCAAACATTTAATTTGACATCAATAATATCCCAAAAAGAACCGTTTAAAAGATGAGGTTAATGTGTTAACGATTATCGCCCTGAGATAATATTTGATTGATTTTCTATGTCTGCCCACACACCTCTTTCTCATTATTACTATGATTCATGGGGCTTTTTAGTGTGAATCTAGATAGGACTTAGATCTTATAAAACGCTACTCTGTCTCATTTGGAACTTCCAAAGACGCACATTGTGCAAATTAGTCATCATCATTTAAAATGTAGTCCTCGTCTTGAAATGAGACGCAGAAAAAGCCTTCATAACGCAACTTGAAGAGGGCCATTAACCTCTTCGATTGTTGAACTCTTCCCTAAATACAGATATATTTTACCTTGTAATTTATTACAAGACATATTGAAGGAGAACATTTTTTATATATGATCTGTCGTGTTCGTTTTCATGACCCAATTGTGACAAATATCACACATCACGCCACAGCATTAATAATGCACACACAGTTTCCATTGTTGGACTCTGAAACGTATACAACATGAGCACGAACTTAAGGATAAAAATTAGAGTGTTAAGAAGTTGGCGGCATGAGCTTGAGCCCTTTTGCGGTCCCCCTCTGACTCGCATGTCTCCTCAACTACTTAATTCCAGTCTAGATTTCCTAAGTCTATTAGAAAATTATTAAATTGACACGAGCGGCCACGACTGTAAGGTGGCCTGGCCACAAGAGATTTTCTATTGAGAGTAATGTCTGACTCGGTAGGGAGTCGCATGGTTCACACAGTCCTTTTGTGCTTATAACTCTTCCGTCTTTGGGTGCCGCCTCACAAAATGCTCTTCGAGAATTCTCTACTCAACTTACGTTTTTCACACAAATACATTTTTAATGTGACAACGAAAATTGCAATGAGGCAAAAGTACACAAAAGTAAAACGTATTTATGTTGTGACCGTATATCTACATTTATGAATGTCGTTGATATGAACAAGTTTTCCTGTCATATGTTTTTATTGTTTAGCGGATTTGCTATGTTTTAAATGAAACACGGATAACAGAGGGATAAAATGGGAAAACCTTTTTATCACTCCAAATGGGTTTTGTATGGGATCATCAGACTAGAAAAGTAACTTATGAGCTTGGAATTGGATACAGTGTAGCAGCATAAGTATAACTATACACATGCTTTTGCCATGTAAATACGCATACGAGAAACAAGTGGAATGGGTTAAGCGGAAAGTTTTATGACTGTGACTCCAACGACGCGCTTGTCATGTCTGCCGCAAACCTGCTCGCTCGCACCGTCTGAAAAGCTGAAAGAAAAGACACCATGCCTGGCATCAAGTGAAACAGTAGCACAATCTTTTTCTTCAATTGTTTCACTTCTCCCAAAAAATATATGTATGCAGTCGACCGGTGACACTGTGACAGACACAGAGGTGTGAGCAGGTGTCAAGACTCTCTGGATATATACAAGAGTCTCGCCAAAATTTCATAAGGTTTTTTTGGGTGGCAACTCGCGACATCATTGTTTTCATCCTTCAATTTGCTATTGAACGAACTCTTTTAGAAAATATTTGACTGAGATTGAAACTAATGTCTTCCCAAACGAGAGAGATTATATATTTGCATAAAAATTCATAAATTAATATTTTCATAGAATTCAATTGTGCACCTCCTCCTTAAGGTAACCCTTTTACCTATGCTGCTAGCCAGACTAAAAAGGTGTACAGCTCAGACAGGTTGTGCAAATCGAAGATAGTTACATCGTCACCTCAACACATCAAAAAAATGATGAATGAGTTTTCTCCTCTGTATGCATACCAGCATACCAAGGAAAACAATCCATCATTCATACATATTTTTTTACTACACTCACCCTTATTTCACCTCCTCCAAATATCTTTTACCTTGTCTCATGTATACATGGACTCTCTCTCTCTCCTCACCGACCGGCGCTGGTCATGTTCCGCAATATTGATCAATTAGTACTGTTACCGCCAGCAGCGCTTTTCAATAGATACTCGAGCAAGTTGAAGCAGTTAATTTGCATCGAGTAATTGCAAATATGAAATCGTACACATTTGTACATGCACCATGTACATACATACGAGGAGAGAGAGACGAGAAGATCTCAGACTCAACACCGAAAAGATGATGATGATGATGAAGTTGGTATGATCGTGCACTATACACTTGGGGTTATTAATTGAATGTGGTACGGTGAGTAGCTCCAGGCAAAGCGGAGAGACCTGTATTTATCATTTTAATAGTAAATACTATTACGTGAGAAATGAGAGTTGAGAGTATTTATTCACCTCACAACAATCAGTTTTCGAAATGAATGAAAACAGTGAAAAATGTGCCTAAGTGGTCTCCTCCCCTCTCTCAGTACTACTACGATTGGGATTACACACAACAGTTCAAAACTGCTTGATTTCAAAAAAGTTCTTTCACTCACCCTCTTCGCCACTGACACATTATATAACATAACAAATAACATTTATTTTGTACGTGCACAAAATATATAAATGCAGAAAGCATAAGGGAATTGTGCGAAGGCATTCGAAAAGTCTCATACTTGAGAGAGAGAGAAAAATGCATTTTTGTTAGTTTTTCGTTCAGTCTCTGCCTCCAAGACAAAAAATTCTTATGTAAAGTGAAAGACAAGCCTCATCAACGCACCAAGAGTGTACTCTCATTAAAATCAATGTGTGACCTTTTAGCTGAGTGAGTGAAAAAAATAAAATTACATCCTCAAGCGTTTCTCCTCAGATAAAACCGCAAAGTTTACCAGCATAAAAAAATATTACGATGTGCACACTTGCACACACATAATATACAAGATTCATAATATTCCATTCACCAAAACCAAAAAAATACATATACACAACCTCACATTAATTTTCCGTTGGTTTGTGCTGACTTGCCGTTTTTTATGCTGTGCACACTTCTCCTGCTCTGGGATAGTATAAGCATTGGTATGCGGAGTATGTTATAACTGCGGGCAATGACAAAAGGCAAAGCAATCTTGTAAGCATACGTCCGCAAACCTCTTTACTTTACTCCGCAAAGGATTTATTATTGTTATTATGAATTATGAAGAGGATAAAAAAATATCAAGTGGAAACCGATTAATTTTACTTGTTCACTTGACCGAAATTATTTTCATCCAAAAGATCTGCACTCGTCTTGTCCCATATTCCCTGTTTGTAAAATAGAAAATGCATACATCACAGCACAACTGACTTTGAATAAGATTGTCGTTATCATCATCTGAACCAAAAAATGGATAGTGCTCTTCTGGAAATAACTTTGCGAGGCTGAAAATACTCAGAATTGAGTGTGATATCTCTTTATAAAAAGCAGACCCATTGGGTTGGACACTTTATAAAAAAACGTTTCAACATAATGAATGACAAAAAATGACAGTGTAACTTGACATGTATTTACGACAATTCCGTTTCATTCTTTCATGCTAATCGTAAGTTGGGCAGCATTCATAAAACATGTCCGGAGCATTTTGTTGGAGTTTACCCCAAAAATTGTTAAATGTAATAGTAATTTTAAATTTAGAAATTTTATAACATCAAAATAATCAGAATTCCCTAAAATCGCAACATTGAAAAGTCTTTTATCTGTTTCTGTTAAGTCTACCCCAATTATTTTAATGTTTTAAGTTAGTGGCTTGGTGCTTCATCACTTTCACATTTAACACGCAACCCCAAGTTTTCTAAATCCCGTTACTTTTACTTTTTACAGAAATTAAATATTCTTCTGGTATAAAAGGGAGTTCCTTGTCCATCCAGCTTTTTCCTGGCTACTCGTACTATATGAATGCACCCACGCAGAAAATGATAGTTTTTTTGTGTTCAAGTCAGCGCTCTGATAGCATTATGCTCTCTTTTTTTGGTGCGACTGGATTCTCCGCATTTTTTATCGAACATTATGGGCAATTTTTATGATTGGGTAAACCCGAGTATCCGTCTGACTCTCTTCGTCAGAGCTCCGTGTTGTCATTCAGAGTCCTTTATAGTGTAAATTATTATGCATCCAAACATGTATACGCAGCTATAAACATCATCATCCCAAGATTTCGTATTCTCGAGAACCGGTGTCTGCGATGAAAATTTCTTGTTTGCTTGGAATTAATTGAAACATGTGGTAAGGACATAAAGTAAAATGACGAAGATTGTTAGTTATGTATATATTACTTCAAAGTAGATCTGATTGAGTATTAACATGACTTGCTCCACACCAAAGTTCTTTTTTTTGTATGGAGGCAGGCAGCAAGCACAAAACAGAATGATAGGACGGCTGACTTTGAGATATTCATTTTGAAGATTGGCTTCTTCTTCGAAAAAGCAGTGCATACCTAAATGTATTGATAGAGAATGGGTTTAATAAGGAAAAGGATTTTTCTGCTCTGCTCTTTGCTCTCCTGTCTCAAAAACACTCTTTTAGTTGCTGTTTTTGTTACACTGCCCTAATCCATGGGACTGGGACTGACAACTTTTGTCTTGTGATGGTAGTTTATGTTATAGTTAGTGAACTTGGCTGCCTTTCATCTCACTCACTCACTATACGTATTAACTTGTAGTACGCTCTCTCGTCAAAATCAATACAATTGCACTCCTCTGGCTTGGCTGAAGGTGCTACTTGCAGTGGTGCCGTGTGTCTTCGTATACTCCTTGCAATAATCAAGTCTTCACTGGTTATATAGACTTGGATAGTTGGAGTTGGGTCGAAGTCGAAGTTCCTCTGGCCCCAAAACCTTAGTTTCAAAGCCATGCAAATGCAAAGACTAGTTAAAAAGGTACAAAGTGTACTGCCGGACTAATTTAGAGACTTGGACGTCAAATGATTTAATTATGTTTTATGTGTTAATGAAATAACAAATTAGATAAATGTTGCAAGCAACTATGATCAATTGAGACGGAAGTGTAATGGAAGATTTGCTTGTTTCAATAGCTAGATTAATTCAATTATGTCCGGAACAATTAGGCGTTCATAATACATCATTACCATAATGCAGAGAGTTCAAACAAAATCACCGTATAATTATCCGAGTTAAATTTAATTCTTATTAAATCACACAATCTATCATTATCCAAGCAAGTTTAAGTACAAGCTCATGTGCAATTAATGCGTAATATCTAATATCGCCAATTGACAATTAATGTGCATACGCAAACGCATGTTCACATTATGAATTGACTTACTATGTGCGTATGTATTGTTTACCCTTCTACATTGGTGACGGTGACATTCAACATAACAATAACTGCAAGCACAACTAAACGTCAGCACTGCCCATCGAGTCTCATCGTCATCATACACATATAATCATCATCGTCATCATTGAGTCGTATCGTATATATACCTAACAAGTATCTAGTAAGATGGTAAAACAAAAAGAAGGCAACAAGAACTCACTTTATACTCTAAAAATCTAGGTACGAACACACACATGTGTGTGTGTGCTTCTCCTTTGCACACTTACAAAAAGAGTACGCGTTCAGTGTGCATATTACTTTACTACTTTTTCAACTCTTCGCTGCTGCTGCGCTTCTCTCATCAGTTTTTTTTCTGAGCTGAGCTTCTTCTCTCATCCTCAGTTTGCTTGCATTTTTACTCCAGGTATATGTGAAGCAAGCGCTCAGTTCACTGGCAGTTGTTCCAGTGTTAACATATAACACAATTCTTTCTGCATTTTTTTCTTCTCTTTTCTTGCAAAGCAATAAATGATAATACTATTGCTTAGAAGAGTGGTGCTAGTATAGTATGCTCCGTTCTTCGGTCCGACTAAAATGTGTGATCACTTTGAGTTTTGCTAGTAGTCCACAAATCGGATTACAAGAGATAGGAGCTCAGTCTCACAAACTGCGAAAACACGTTTTTAGCTGAACATTTTTGAAATCAGTTTACCCCAAAAATACACATTTTCGTTTTTGGGACAGTATACTTAGTGCAATTTTTTTACTGTGTGAGGTTCAAGTGAGTTGTGAATTTTAAATTAATTTTAATTTTTTTTCGAGTGTGGACAAATTTCTTGTAGAAACATTTGTGCGCGATAGCGATAGGAATAGGTGGAGAAGGAAGCAGTAGCAAAAATAATATAAAGAGGAAGGAAGGACGTTTCTTGGTAGCTCCAAGCTGAAAAAAAATTATCTTTGTGTGCAATTCATCCTCTGGGTAAAGGAACTCATGAAGATTCAGGGCACACCTGCATTTAACAACCAAAGTGGAGGTATATACCATACACCAAGCTAAAGCATACCACCATCATCATCATCGCCACCACCACCACTTCCTAATTTTTTCATCCAACAAAAAAAACTCTACAACTACACATACCACTCAAAAAGTGTAATCATTCATAATCTTTGTTAGTAGAGAGAGATGAAAAAGGTTAACTTGCTTTAGAAGTCAACGTGGAAGGTCTATGTAGCAAAAGAGGACGTAAGATTTTTTTCATCTTCATCGCATCTCCTCTTCTTCGTCTTCGTCTTACAATTCTCATATGCTCGAACATTGACCACTTAAATGTGCTACCGCACATGTTGCAAATCAGAGATTGTAATAAATGAATTGGATATATTGAATAGTTTAAAAAAGTGAAGTACTTTGGTACGCATCACGAACGAACGAAACAAAATAGTGTCTCAAGAAAGAAGGAGAGAAGTGAATTGTGTGCTACAAAAGTGTGATTTATATATTATGCCATGTGAGACTCGAACATCTTTTTATGCAGCCAGCCAGTTTTTTCAATCATTCATTCATTCACATTTTTTTACTCTTGAAATATTTAATTACAAGAAAAAAAGTTACAAGTGTAACTTGTGTATGTGTATATATGCATACATAAAAAACTGTTTGCAAGAGAGATAGAGAGAGAGGGGGGGGGAGATGTATTGAGATTACAAATGGAGGATTAGTAAATTTCAATCATTATTAATGATTGACATTTTTCGTTCTTGAAACAATACGTGCGATAGATTTCGTTGTTGCTCGTGACTAATCAATAATTATTATGTGAGTGAGTTTTTGAACGTGATAAAAAAAATTAGTTATCTGCTCGTTCCTCCAACAAATTGCATCACACCAAAAGGAAGTTGTCAAGTGTGGACAGGACACGTACCTATTTGTTTTCGCACTTGAATGAAGCATCATACATGGACACGTCTGTCGGAGTACGAGGTTAACTGTGATGCTAATTAAAAGGTGAGTTGATCTCATAACCACACCAGCCAGACACAAACGTTTCAGGATCGTCATCTTTCACCAAATCCATAATGTCGTTTTCCCAAATCGCATGAACAAATTAGCACGAGCATCTCTC
This sequence comes from Heteromurus nitidus, assembly GCA_034687055.1. Taxonomy (NCBI): domain Eukaryota; kingdom Metazoa; phylum Arthropoda; class Collembola; order Entomobryomorpha; family Entomobryidae; genus Heteromurus; species Heteromurus nitidus. The sequence continues at coordinate 8,132 of JAQFZW010002172.1, forward strand.
TTTATTGTGCTCTTTGGACAAAACATGATCCAAGTGGGTAAATGCACCTTGTTTGGCTGCTCATGAGGAATCAGTATTCTGTCAACTAAGCTGTCATCCAAATGTCAACAAGTCATTTGGCACAAAGTGTTGAACACAATTTTTTTCATCGTTCCTGTACAATCCTGAGCAATTTTTATGATCTAGGATCATAACTATCGTCATTCGTCATCATGACCAACACCAAATACGTTGTTTTTTTCCTTTCTCCACTTGGCGAAATATTATTTTTAGGGAATATACCTATATACACATATGGCTTTATCTCATTGCTTTCGTCATCAAGTGAGATTTACTGCACACGTATAAAACGACATTTTAACTCTCACTCGGTGTCTGGCCAAAGTGCAGCTGCGGTTGTTGTTTTTTTGCATTACATTTATACACATTTCTCTCAACATCAGATTGCTGACACGAGAAAAAAAAGTTTTCAGGTTTTTTTCTCACTTGGCTCTGTGCATGTTGCATTGTTTAATTTTGGCAAGAGAACCGAGAAAAGAGAATTCCTCAACAGCTCGGGGAAGACACACCGGCGCGCTCTTTATTTTCCCAATACTTTATCTTGCATTATCATAATATTGAAGCGAGAAGATGATGATATGACGGTATGACTTCAGAGCTGAGGAATTTGCACGATTACGTTTTTACTCAATCAGACACATCCATATCCCACTGGTTCGTGCATTCTGTAAAATAAATATATGCAATAAAAACATGACCAGTCTCGGTTGCACATCACAGCTGCATGCCAATAATGATTACGATTGACGAAGATTACGAGTTGTTACGCGAGGAATTTTAAAGATACCTATATTTGGCATATTAGCATATTGCACTGCTCAAAACAAAATCTCATCATCGCTGAGTTCACAGCTTATCATTAACGGATTTTGATTATAAATTATATTATTATGTATTCATTCCAGATGGACTCATCAGGAATAACCTCATCAGCATTTCCCGTAGATATGGATAAAATTCGGTGTCCACCAGTGATTCACCACACCGATGCATTATTATGTACATTGAGTGACTGTGACTACTACTACTACTGTGACAAGTGCAAACAGGAAATGATGATTTCACTACCGCATTCTTCAGATGAGCACAGTTGCAATGATAATTATGATCCTACCTCCACCTTGATAACTGAGCACTGTAAAGTGTGCAGAAATAGCGTCAATTGGAATGGGTAAGTTGAAACACATTTTTATCTTATTCTCAAAATATAAAAGAGTAAGGGTCAATATGCCCTTAAGTTTGATGTTTTACATTATTAGCTCGGCTCAAAATATATAATATGCACTTCGGGTGGCGACGATAGGTTAAAGGTATTGTGCATTGAACTAGTCTCGACTTCACAAATATCGTCTTCCCTTTGAGCGGATTATCGTCCATTCATACGACATAAATAGCTTTTAGCAAAAAAAACCTGTCCCTAGTCCCTACATTCATTCACGTCTTTATACATATTCTTAAGTAGCAATAGGAGAAAAAAGAGGCATTTAAAATGTGTATAGGTATATACAATGTATATATTTAGCTCTTCATTATGCCTGTCACAACAATTCTCACAAGTACTCCGGTACGTCAAGCTTACTATGACGCCTGAGACTGTTCACTTTTTCTCTTCTCTTTGTCGATCCGCCTCTCTTCTTTCGCTATGGACTCACTTATTATTGTTTCAATTGTGCCACCGTAATTAGATGCACCTTTAGCATCTTAATGTTTTCAACTGTGTGTCTCCTCATCCACTTATTTCGTCTCTGCTACTCAATTGAGTTGATTTATGTTTCATGGTTCAAGCTTCAATGATCGATTTTCACTTCGTCTCCTCATCATCATATTATGTGGAATGCATCAATATGCGGATCATGATTCACCATTTTTTAGCATTCACTGTACCTTCTCGTATTTTTTTTGCATGAAATCAAAAATCAAATGATATACCTTCTTACACACAGTGTAATATTTTTCAAATGTTTTGATCGCTCATCTCGTTCGCATTGATACATGTTTTGCAAAAGAATGCCGGAGAATCACTAAAACACCAAGGAATCAAATGTGCAATGCTGAGAGTAAATACGAGTTGAAGCTGAGTTGAGTTGATTCAGCGCAAAAGTTCAATACTCAAAAGATTCATGATTCATGCAGTCACCGCATGCCTGCATGATGCTCTCCGCTGGTTTATAAAAAAAGTAGTAATCGTGTACTTTTTTTCTACTTCTCCTGAATCACGCTTCCATACACCAGCAAAATGTATTTTATTACAGTAATAAAGAGGGTTTAATGAATACTTAATACAATCAAAATACATGATGAGCACAACAAATTTTTTATATATAAGTCTTTGGCTACCCGAAAGTTTTCTCGGTCTCCGGTAAAAGTCTCGAACTTTTTAATGTTTATATGTTTCACCAAATCCTTTAACTCTCTATTTAAAAGTGACATCCACTTCCACTTTTCAGCGAAAGTATTAATTGCATCATAAACTCACTCATCTTCTCGTCTACCGATTGAAAATCTCTGACGATGAGCTAAGTTGAGAACATCTCAGCACAACGATCAGTCGTCTTGGTCGTGATATTATATAAACAACATACAGCCCAGAGCATTAAGTATTATTCCAATCCAATCCACGTTGTATGTGGTAACTGCTCTCCTTTCCTCTCGGAAAAAATGTGGTCACAATCATTAAACGGAGATAATAAACAGAAGAAGAAAAAAATTGGAACGCAAAAGAAGGTAATTTGTACTTCTCTTCTGAACAACAAACAACATTCATTTTCCCCAATGATAGGATTAAAATTTATGACGATTGATAGTCGCAATTGAAAATGCGGACGCAATTGTATAAACATGAAAGTTGATCGTCGCGTCTACGCCTTTTCAACTCCGTTCTGAGAGCACTCTCATGATCACGATAATCTTCTTCAGAGAATATAACGTACTGGATTTTAGTAGTTGACCAGTCGCAAGCAAATATTGATTTTAACTCTTAAAAATATCAACATTTAAGTTAACATTGGAGTAGGAAAAAAGGTGAAAGTTTTCCCAGATGTAAAGTAGGTAGGTATTGACGAAAGTTCATCGGATAAAATCCCAAATAATTAACGCAAACAGAATTAGTACCATATATTGAAAATAAATAATCTGGAAAAGAGTTATGTTTGGACTTGAAATGAACGTGCCATACGGTCAAATTACCAGAAGAAAAAACTTATATTTTCTTCCAGAGGTCATTCGTTAACTAAAGGTGGTATATCGTATGGGCTTTTGGGGGTATACCTCGACCAGCTCCTATCAATTTTCTTCTGTATACATATGCGAAATGTGCAATGTGTCATTCATGTCATAGTAAAAGATTCTTTGCATTTATCTCGCTAGCATATCTGCATGGCGTGAGAGGACATGATTTATGGGATTGACGTGAGGAGAGAAGTGGAAAAGAAGATTTTCTCTCGTTTTTTCTCCTTCTTCTTCTTGAGCAAGTGTTTAGCGAAATATTCCATTTGGCTAGTGTGATCTGTGATACGGAGAAGAATCTTGGGTTGCATGCAGCCATCGTATCGGTCATTAAAAGTAATATTTTTTTTCTAATAGGATGATTACTCGTACGTGTGTTATCAATTTCGCAACGTTGTAAATGACCCCGTATAATAATTTTTTTGCTGAGATAACTGTTTGGTGAGAGAAGTGAGAAAGAGAAAAAACATTTTTTTCTTCTTTCTAAAAGTGGCAAAGTCAGGTACGGGAACATCATGTTTTACACGAAAAATTCATTATTGAGTTGCATCAGAAAGGAAACCGCAACCACTGGGAAAGGATGGAAAGAATTTAAGACACCTTTTGCAGTGTGATATTGCACACATTCTTGAGAAAATGGTGAAAGGATCTTTTGGTTATATACTTGACGAAGAAGAAGAAAAAATCTCACACCTTCATTAATCATTTCATATTGCACAAAAAAGAAGAAGCAGGAGCATCGTTCTGCCCATTGCAGATATTTGAAGGTGTACACATTTAACAAATGGGTTCAGTTTCCTCCGATGAATTCTTATGCAAATACTCTGGCTGTGGTCTAACGAGTTAAAATGGACTTTGGATTTTACGAATGGGCTCTCTGCTGCTGGTGGAGCCAGTGTCGAACGTGTTGTAATAGTAATAGTAGCTTAAGTGCCAACTGTTAAGTAGGTAAATGTGAAGTGAATTCAAGACACATGATGAAAGTGAATAAAAGTCTGTAATGTGCTTGGACTTGTTAAGTACTAAAAGTGAGCAGGGCAAACGGCGTCTTCTGTCTAGATCTTTGAAGTGATTGAATGTTTAAAGCGGATTTCACGTGAAGAAATGTGCATACATGCATTTCATTAAGCATTCCCTCGATATCCAATATACATATATTTTATTCATTCATAAAAAAAGTCCAGATTGTGTAGAGTGGACAAATATGTTGGATGGGCTCGCTCTCCTCTTCACTTGACGTTTCTTAATCAGTGATCGGATCACATGGTAAATATTAAAGCACATACATATTAAACAACGTGTCTTGGCGTAGAACATGTTTGCGTCTTTTCCTCGTGAGTTGTGAGTCGTGATGTCTCATACCAAGACCAGCAGAGAAGGAAAGAGAAAGAGAGCACGACAAAGCAGAGGTTGAAGCGAACTCTCCTTCTGGATCAATTTGCCTTGGTAGATAGTGACATTCAATGATTTCTCAACTGGAATGAATGAGGTCCGATGTCGCCTCTTTTACTGATCAAAGTCATCATCAAGAGCACAAAAAAGTTACATGTGTCTTGTCTTTAGGTAGCTCAATTTAACCAGAGTATATTACATTCTTCTAAGGTTAAGAAATCATGTGAGATTGTGTAGGTATTAATAACGTCCGTCTATATATATATAGCGCTAATTCCTTAACGAATGTATTGTCTTTCGTCAAAATTTATCGTTGGAAATGGCAGTCCATTTTTGTTACACATTTCAACTTTCTTTTCCAAAAATTCCAAACCTATGACTTCAACCAATTTGTCAGAAAATGCCAAGCATCTTTAGGATGATAATTTTCCATTGCATTTTTGTATCTTTTTTATGTAACTTCAGATTTTTCAATTCTGAACATGGTTTTGCTTATACTTACTTTGTATTAATGCCATATACACTTTCAGTTTCTTTTCCATATTACGCAATAGCATATATGTGCAACAAAATGATGGAAAGAGCCATTTAGATGAGCTTTCCAAACATTATTAAAAGCCCATTAGCACGAAAGGTTAAATGAGTGAATGGATTTTCAGTTATCTGGGTTAATAGTAGCATGCATTTTATTGCAGTGGTTTGGTTGTTGACGAAGAAGAAGAAGAAGAAGAAGACTTAACCAGTCATAGGGCAGGGATAACATATATACACTACAAGCGTTTCACCTTTTTTAAAATGATTCTAGTGTTCAGTCAGTCTCAGCCTAATGTTTTGAATTCCTCCAAGCCCACACGTTAAGGAATGTGAGTCAAGTGGAATGGAATAATACTGTGAGCACTGTTTTCGTGAGAAGAATTCAGAACTCCTGGCTTAACGATTTCATAAAAGCAACAATTTGGCTTGAGACATCACAAAGATAAGATTTGCTGCTTTATACACAGACATTTGACATTTTCACATTCTTTCCCATCTTAATTTCAAGCGTTCTCGTTACCAGTTGCAGATAATGCAGAAGATGCTTTCGATGAAAGAAGAAGAAAACTTTTTCTTTCCGTTGTATTTTTAGGAGAGGAGAGCATTATTTCAAGATAATTCTAATTTTAGGCTGGAAATGGATGGGAATAACACGTGTCCTACTCAAAGTAGTTAACCGTCAGTCTTTTCTCTTCGTGTTGTACTAAATATAGACTTCGCCAGCCAGGAATAGAACAATTGTATAAACAAAACGAATGAGTAGAATGTTAACAAAAAACCATTTCTTCAAACCAGAACCTGTCCCTAATCTGAAGTTCCCGTTCTTGGTTCGGCATGCCGCAAAAAATATTACACGCAGCACAACACATTCAAAAAAAACTTTTTATTTCAATACGAATTCTTCACACAATGATCTCAGCGAAAAAGTGAAATGTAGCCAAATTTGGGAAGCACTTAAATCAATGCCACGAACTAAACTTTATAATAATAATATATGGTCCTTGGCAAAAGTACTGTTGTACAATTCGCTTCGTCATAACATAACCCACATAATTGAACCTGAGCGAGAGAGGCGCCGTCAGTCGTGCCACTGGCATAATTAAACACATGTACAAAATATTCAAAACAATATCTCAGTTTCGTTTATGTCATAACTCAAACCATCTTATCGAGACATCGAGAGTCTAGTCCGTCAGGAAGGAGTCAGACACTTTATGGGTTTGGTTACAATATTTTTGTGATCTATAAATTCGCATTTTTTTACAAATGAAATTGCAAAAAAATCGCGCATTTTCAAAGGGAGCATTAGAGTAATTATAATTTTTTCTTTGAAAAAGAATTGCATTCATCTACTTCGTAATAGATAAAAATATTTACAAAAAAATGAAGCGATGATAGGTACATTATCATTTTGTTCTAGGTAATGCACACTGCTGCACTGCACGCGAAAACGAAAGAGTTAATAAAAATGATGATCGTCGCCATATAATCATGTACTCGTCAGACAATTTGCATTTATAATATAGTACGAACCCTTTCTGTCTCCATCCTCCCTCTGGTCTATGGTCTCGTCTGCTCGTATAACAACAACTAGAAGGAGCATATACTTACTTATACTCGTCTTCATTAATTGCATCAACGAAATCACATGGTTGCGTGCAAGTTTGCAAACAAAACTGATCAGATATTAGTAATCAATGAGAGATTATCATAATTGTTTCAAGTAAGTAAAAGATGGCTAATAATAATGTCATCTGCCAACGGAGCTATCAGCTCACATGCCAAAACTCATTTTTTTTCTTCTCGTGTTGTGATGTAAACATGATACGTATTCCAAACAAAAGTGAATTCGCCACACTCACGAAATTGAAACGAGAGTGGACAAAAAAATAATTTGGTCAGAGATGAAATACGATTATATGACTTTTTTATATGAAAAGGTGCTGACTTTGTTGTGTCATCATGATGTCATTCTCTAACTGACGGCGACGCGCGTTGAAGCTGGCTCTGGCAAATCTCCCAGTGAGAAAGAGAGAAAGAAAAATGAACAAGTTGTAGTATCAACATCACATCTCACATCAAAAGGCATAATAGTTTTTAAACTGTTTTAATGCTCTTTTTGTTAACAAGCTCTCACAAGTCAGAGTGCTCAAAAAAGCTGCGAGAGTGATTCGTATTCTCTCTCTCTCATCGCTAAGCGGTGATGGCAAAAAGGAAATAACAGGGTTTGGTTGTTGATGTAATTGATGAAATGACTGTATCCATTACCATCAAAATGATGAGGACTTTTGGAAAAAAAGATCTTGTGTGCAAAAATGTTATCCGCACACTTGCAGTTGCACTTGTTCATGGATTAATATGGTGGTGGTCTTTTTTAAACATTTTTTTACAACGCTCTTTAATCGGTCGACCCCACACGTTTAGTTTACATTTTGAAATGTGCAAAATGCACACAAGCACCACACACCGCATCCATATTACGGCGGAGGATGATACATCGTTCTTTTTCGAAGCTGTTCGTGTATCGTTTAGTCACACGGGGAAAAAAGGCAGTGTGTTAGTGTGCGAATACTTATATGTGTTGCTCATATATCTAGTGTAACACAATTTTTTTTGCACCAAAATGATGACTCACTTATTTGCATGTTGAAGCTGTCATGAACGATCATGAACTGTCGCGGCCACACTATACTAACTACTACTACGATTCATGATGCTTTTTCTTTGAACAGAGTATTTTTTTGACGGAGAAATGAACCCATTTTATGTCTGTGGGCTGCGTTTTATGACACAATAATGAGCAAAATGTAAACAAAAATTTGTCATGAGCCATTAGTTATGATTCACATTTTCACACGTGCATACAAAAGTCCTGATTAAATAATTTCCGTTTGAACCGTTCCAGCATATTATATATTTAACTTTGTTTTTGATCAATAGGAGAGAACGCTGGAGAAGGAAAGGATTTCCTCAGATGACAATTTCCGATGAAATCATGGAGTTTCCAGAGGAAAGAACTGATTTTAAAAGTACCACTTGTACTGATAGTTTAAGAGTGTCACCTGCGCAGAACAAAACTGCTGCCGAAGAAGAAAACTGCTCTGAGAGAAGTTACAGAAGAATATCAAGTGAGGGACAATCATTAAGCAAAACTGTCGACATGTCACCAATACCGTTGAGAAGAAGAAGAACGAGACTGTTCTCGTGTTTGGGCCCTTGGTCAATACTCCTGCTAACCATTATAGCGCTTCCCATAAATTACAGCGAAGCTTTTGGTAAGTGCCGTTTGAACTTTTTCTGGATTTTAACGGAACGTACTTTAATCACAGGTCGTGTAGACGCCACTGATCTAGTCATAGTTGCAATTGATATGTTAAGCTGTGGATTCTCTGTTAAAGAAACAAAAAATTAGACGAAATACGATGATTAATGACTTCCATATAAACGCAGATTGGTTTGTGACGTAGAAAAACTGATGTGGTTTGTGGTCCCATGAACAACAAATGTTGCGTGGAACAGAAATAGCATATAAAAAGGAAGATTATTTGTCTTCCAGAAGTCTTATAGAAGATTTCATCCTTGTAAGAATGACAGATTGCAAATTCCAGATTATGCTGTCTTCAGATGTTCAGCTCACTTGCGAAAGTGAATGAATGGAATGAGTCATACAGATGGAGAACACGGCACGGATAAGAATCACTATTCGTTTCATATTGATTCTGTAGCAGATAGAGATTAATTGAAGTATTACTTTGCTTTTTCCTCTTTCTGGTATCCTTTTTAGCAAAACTTGTGTAATGCATGTGGGTGCCGTCCATAAAAGCGGTTCCACTTGGATTATTGATATACACATATTTATGGCTTTCATTTTCATATCAAAGTCTTTCTCTGTATGATAATACTACTTTTTTTTACTAAATGAAGCCAAGCATAGTTCACCGATGTCTAGTCGGCTTATCACTTCGCTTCAGAAGTACAGCAATTACGTGTACACATCAAACTGAAATGTACAGAAAACTTGCGATAGTACGAAAATGACCTGAAGGACGATTTGATGTCTTAAAACACGCTCGATACAGTTGTAACGCAGTTCATCAGCAAAACTTTTCCTTCTTTCAAAACGAAGTTTCTGAGCTCTGTATTGCACTTCTCTTCCCTACAAATCAATCTTCTTTCACTACAACTAGAGAAAAGTATTAATATTTAATAGGGTACTAGTATGATAACTTTGCCGATCAAAAATATACGGAACAAGTTGTATGGATGATATGTAATCAATAGATAAGTTTGATGTGTCGAGTATAAATTTTTGTAAATATTGTTTTCTTAGGATTCGATCCCATAAAACTGGGATAACATTATTTACGGAAAAATACTTAGGAAAAATGAAGATACTTTTTCCCGATAGAAGAACCCTAACGAGATTTAAGGAGTTCTGGGATTTTCCGATTTTTATCTCAGCCCTTATTAATAATCTCAATCGAACAAAGTCGCTAGCGTCCTCTTTCTCCTCCTGCGTATTTAATGCAAAAGCACCAAGATGAAGTAAGAGTTTTAAAATCTGCATATAACATGATAATGATATGCATTTTACGAAACTCAATTTTTGCCAGCTGATGAAGTTCAATTTTTTTCCTGTTGAAAAAACATATTATGCGTGAATATCTGAAAACCTGTCAGTTAGATCGCATATTGTAGACGATAAAGATGAAATATGTGGACGTAAGAATCCGGTTCTACTGACTGTTTTTGTTTTTTATATATCTCTTACTCTCAGAGGTTCTCTGGCTATGGTGTATGTATGTATGTATATATGCAACACAGTTCTTTACTTGCTCTCCTCTTTTTTTGACAAAAAACATGTACACTGGTATCATAATAAAAAAGTACTGTATTATTGATATTATACAAGATTTGCTGGTATTTTCCCCAAGATGCAATCTCTGCATTTTCCTTCATCTTCTTGAAGCTACAAGTTAGTAAGTTAGTAATTAGAAGGCGAGAGGAGTATTACTGGAATAGTATAATTGAGCTCATGCATATTCTCACTTGTAAAGTAACTCTCGCACTCGCATACATCCATTTTATACATATTCTTTTTTATCCGTCGCCTTCCTTCTCTCTCCGTCTGTCTCTCGTACAACTTTTTCTGAAAATTGGAAACACGCAAAAAAATTATACTAACTAACCATTTGTACACACACACGCCATATAGATATCCCTACCTACCTAGAAATGTACATAATTCATATAAATATACTACCAGAATGGTATAGTCTGGTAGTACCTCAAATGTCTAGTCTTGTCTTTGAGCCTCATGCGAATGATAAAGTTTTAGGAGAGAAAAAAATTTGAACGCATAAAGAACTTAAATATTGCATATCCATCCTTTTAATTTGTTGTGCTATACTATAAAACTGACTCACACGAAGGAAGATGTGTTGACCAACAATATGATCTTGGTGGTGTTCTGGTGCTGGGTGCAAATGTTCTGACACCCAGACGAAGTGCCAAAGATAAAAAGACATTTTTTAAAATAAAAATATTATTCCTACAACAGAGTAACACGAACACGTTTTACATCAGAGCATTAGCTCAGGTAGAATGGAAATGGAAGAGATGAGGATTTGAAAAGTCAACTATGAACACAATATTATACTAGGCAAAAGTATCTGTATATCCTCACTAGAAGAATGGCATTGAGCACACAAAAATTCTGCTCAGAGTGTGTATGAGTATTTTCTCGTTGCGTCGCGTTTTATAATACTTGCTCACAATAGGTATGTTACCTTTCTATGTTTTGCGATGCGACTTTAATAGCAATATCATAGCTATTATGGGCGTTACCACCAGTCCACTTTGTAATTTGTTAAAATCAAAAATCCTTCTTGAAAGGCGCCAGAAGTCTTGCACATTTTTTTTATCATATGCTGAAATCATTGCCAATTAGAGGCAAACAGCTCAAGCT
>JAQFZW010002173.1:0-19309 GCA_034687055.1 Heteromurus nitidus
CTGGGAAAATCTGGAAAATGTGTGCGTTTTTGCATGCATGTACCTTGATACAGCAGTATGCTGGATTCTTGGCTTGTTTATCTATACGATTTAACGACGAAAATAATGAGGTTTTAAGCGTGAAGAATGGAGGTTTGCGGTTTGAAACGAAGACACATACTTTGTGTGCGAAGTCGCAACGCAATTCGTCTAGAATACGATGATTTCATGAAACACGACAAAACTAAACTCATGCTCCACATTACTGACAATCGTCATAATATGACTAAAACACGACGTAAGTAGTGTAAAGAATCTTGAATCTTTCCTTATATTTTTTAGCATGAAAACAACACTTTGTTGTCGCATCGACGATAAAAAAGCATATACATATGCACAAGACCTGTGATATACATACATAGTTCAACGTGGACGGAAGGAAATGTCGCGCATACTACAAAGATGATGATTTCAGTCTGCACTACATTTCCTATTACTGGGGTTTTTGTTTTTCCTGAAGCATGGTAATTAGTGACCTCTTCCTTACGTTGAATATAATGGTCATGGGCGAATGTGTCATTTCTGAGTGAAGAATTGCTTTGTTCTGATTTACGCAGAGGAGGTCCTTGGACATTTTTCGTATATTACATGCAAGAGCATTGCAAAATTTCCAGTATCTCCTGTGCTACTCATGCCATAATTTATTATTTCAGATTATTTGGCTAGTTTTTATCCAAATCGCTCCGATTTTGTAAATAAGCAGCTAATATATGTTTCTTCGGAACACCCGTTATCAACATGAAATTAGTCCAGATTCTAAATCAAATCGTTTGGATACTAATAATCCTGGAAAGTGTTTACGCAGAAGTAGTTCGCTCAGTATTTCCTGACGATGTAGTTAAATTTTCGTGTATAAAATCTACTCACGTTAGACATCCACATTGCACTTGGATATTTCATTCAGAAAGCAATGAAACTGTTACAAAGGTCACGGATGGTAAGGCTGATACTTTTCAAACATTTACGCTTCCATTTTCGAATAATGAGCCGGCATACTAAATTTTTTATCTTGGTCCTCCTGTCTTCAGAATGCTTTAAAAGCAGTTCAAAATCCATGTCCACTAAGGTCGAAGGACATGAATACTTTGGATACGTCAAAATTCCAAGTGAAGCGACATCGATTTCGTGTGTTTCAAATGACACAAGGGACGACAATCCCACTACTTTATCTGTGCAAGGTATGCCCTATATTTATCACTTTATTCGGAAATCAAGCCAGAAGTTAACCGCAAATATCTGTGTTATTTGTCCCAACAGGTGTGAGTGTGGCAAAGCCCATTAGGTAGGATTGATTTAATTTTCTTGCAAAAATAATATGTCATAATGATACATTATGGAACAAAATCATGTCATATCCATTTAATTTTCTTTATAGGGATTCCTTGAATTCACATCATCCAATAATCGTAATGCAACGATTTTCGCAGGACTACTTACTTCGTCTTGCTGCGCATGATGTTACCGACCGGAACGTTGTAATTGATGGGAATGACGTGACTGCAGTGAAGCTCCTTTGCATACACTCCAAAAATGTGATATGGCACAATTACACTCAACTTAGCCGCTGGCCACAAAAGGGGTTAAATAATAGGGATAAGGAATGGCTTTCAAAATTACCAAATGCAAACCTCAGGAAGGTGAGTAACGATAAGTCAAACATGAGAAATCTGAGGGATGAGTTGAGTAAGGTTCGCTTGTAGGGTTTCTGATTGATTTTTTAAAAAAATTATCGCAATTGAATTTACAGAACTGGGCCGTGTACTTGAATTCTCTGAGAAAAATTGAGGATGAAAACTTTGTCACTACTAATTCCAGTTTCGATAATGACGGACAAGCAGAATCGGATCGACAGATCTACACTGTTCCACTAACTATTCGACATATAACTAACTTAACTAGCAGAACATATGTATGTCGTAGTACAGGCGATGTCAAAACTGCGAAACGTGCATTCGTAACGATTCGAGTACAAAGTACGATCAATATTCTATAATCACATACATTTTCGTGAGTGAATACTATTTCGCAGTGATAACTTTGAAGATGTGTTTTCCAACTTTTTTAGATGCAAAAAACGTTGGTCCAGATGAAATTGAGATGATTCAACAAATCATTCAATTACTTGATGATTTAGCCAACGACAAAGGAAATGGGAAACAACCATGGGCCACGTTAGCTCCATTGATGAGCATTATATTGATTCTTTTCGTGTATTACTGCAAACAGAAATTGCAACAGGTTAGCTGAGTAAAACTTAGCAGATATTTATTTACTTTAAAGATATCCTTCAATGAATGATGTTGTAATTGTGTTATTCCAGAGCAATCCGTCAACGCCTGCACCAAAGCCCCCGGAAGAAACAGAAATGACAACGAGGGAAGAGACAAACCGAAACCATACACAGAATAATACTCTCTGAAGACGCAACCACTCGAACAATACAAATACTTTTGGATTAAATTTTTTAAATGAATTTGTCAAAACCTGATAATAAAATATCCCTTTTTATATTCAAATTCATGTTCAAACGGTAAATTTTTAAATTCATGGCAAAAGCATATTACGAACTCTTATATAGCTTCCGAGTTTTAAGTCGGATTCATCATTCACGTAAACCGAATATGTTGGAAATACAGTTGCATACTACATCTTACAGTTTAGCTGGTCTGGAAAACAGGAAGAATTTTCCCAAACTAAATAGAATGCGTGTTTATTTATGACATTAATATGGTTATAGTTTACCGTGAACGTATTTTTCATGACCCAACCATTCAATAACAAGGATTATTTGCACGGATGAGCATAATGCATGTATTATGCCATTCGCCATTAGACGATTACACACAATATTTGTTTTTTACTCTCGGTCCTTTTTAAGTAGGTCACGTTACCAAAACCAACTACAGAAATCAAAGTTCGCATTGCATCGCCTTGTCCTAACCTCCTAACGTATGTCACAAGAGGAAAATTTAAATGTAATGAGTAAAATAAAAGTTGGCGTTAATGGGGAAATGATATGATGCAATGTACATATGTATGTGATTAATAGACCAATATATCGTCTAAAAGGGTTTACCCAATGCTCATCGTCACATAGTCCATCCGAGTGAATAATATGCCAAAGCTCAAGCAGTAATGACTTTTTTATGTCATCTTCGTAAAAAATATTATCAGTTTTACACAAACCTCCAAAAGGTATAGGTTGGACCATCAAAGTTACTTCTAAACTCTGCCCAGCAAAGCGAAGTCAAGTTTGGCCTGTTTACAAAATCGTGATCAAAAGGGGGAAATCGAACATACTATCGTTAATGATGGCTTTCACCGCCCAATGCTTCTTCACACGGCACAATCGGTCGTGGAACGTAAGCCTTACTTTGGGATTATTATTCCTCCTATCCTCCATTTCCAACTCCATCTCATTTTCTTCGCAAAATGTGTCTGGAGTGGACTACGGGATTAAAGGAGATTTCGAGAAGTTTTCATGCGATTACGATGAACACGGCCTGGGAATAATGGGTTGGAAGTACAAGTTGAAAAACGGAGATATCCTGCCTGTGGAGGAGTCGGGTAGAAAGTTCATGTTCAAGAAGCATTTTCTCTCTTTAGTGCTTACCATTTTCAAGCATATTCTTTATAATTACAGACAAACTAAAATCTCTGGAAATTGAGGACTCGCTTCGCCTGACTAGTTTCATAAGACTACACAGTGCTGATATCGACGAGATTATTTGCCAACAGTCAGTCACGTCTTTCAAGATGAAAAAGGTGCAAGTTTACGGTAAGTCAACAGAAAGACGTTTTATTTTACGTGGATTTGGAAGCTAATGAGTTCTGAAAATATCAATTTTTCCTTGACTCATAGATCTTTCAGAAGTCACAACTCGTGATGATCCGTAAGAAGTCCCATCAATAACATCTACAATATATATTTTACCTTATAGCTAGCTATCTGATGTAGTTACATGTCTTACATTTTCCATCGTATGCATCTGTAGATGTGCAATGGCAAAAGAAATGGGGCGTCCAATGACGGTGTTCGAAACGATCTCCGACGATGTTATTCCTCCGTACAGGAAGACACATTTCAGCGGTGCTCAACCCCTCTTACTGAAGTATCCAACGGATGTCTCCCAAATTAAAGTGACATGTTTCAGTGCAAATGCAGAAGAACCCAGGTTGTCGTTGAAGGAAGATATGTTTTCAAAAATGGTACATAAATCCACATAAGATATTCCAAAGATTCAAAGATCTTCAAAGATCCATACCTACTGCTTTGATACATTCCGACTCCAACTGCTTCAAAGTAAATGCTCTGCTTGAACCTCTCTTCAGAAATTTGCAGCGTGGGGTCTACAGCCTTCCACGGTAAATACTTGCAAGCGTCAAGTTATGGTTATCTATCAAATTGGAGGACAACCTAGTGACATGGTTGACATATCACTTCACTGTCGTACTTCGGAGTCTGCTTCTTCCCCCATTCATTTCACCTTCAAAAGTATGTTAAAAGCTAGGCATGAGCAGGCACTGTTAAAACCATCTGGAAGATCTTTATTTTTTATAAACGTTTTAAAACTTATTCATGCAGTTGATGATACAATAAGTGGAAGAAGCAGTGGTGACTTGAATGCAACACAAAACTGCATCGATAAAGTTGTCGACAGTTTTTACGACAAAGAGCTTACCGGAGTTGGCGTTGGAGGTTCCGTCGCAATTGTCCTCATGATGGTTGGGATCGCCGTCCTGAAAAAACAATTAAATCAGCAGCAGGTAAAAACATGTGGACAATTCTTCGAATATATTTATCAATACGATTTTGCTTCATCCTGCATCAATTGGATTTTGGCTTCCAAAATAAAATTACTGTTCCATGTCTTTATGATAGAAAATCAATCAAGATCTGCAAGCCGGGAGCTCATATCCTCTTCCTGGAGGAAGTGGAACCAGTGCACCTGGACCTTCAACTGCGGTCAACATCCGAAGCACCGAAGAATTAACAGCAAAATGATATAATAATTACTTACATAATTGTCATCACTTTATCTTGATTCAAAATTTAAGATGTACTTGTCACAATTTTCATAATTATTCTCTTCGCATTGAACTTTAATGTAATATAATAACTTTAGTTTAATTCAATTTCATTCATTCCGTTTCCCTAATCAATTGTCGTATTTAAGCAAGGTCTTCTCCATAAATACTTTCAAACAATAAATTGCACAATAAAAATGCATTCAATAAAAATGCACTATTTATTTTGTGCCTAGAAATGTTTTGTATACACTTTCCTCTCGTTGTTCAAGGTTTTGTACTACCACCGCATAGACCGTTCTATGCAAATGAAATGATCTATTGTTGTACTAGCGGTTGGCGTTCGCCGAGGATTGGTTAGTAGATTCGGATACGTCTAATACCACTGAATGCGGGAATGTTTTAATTTTTCGAAGGCATTCATTCGGAGTGGCAATGCTGAGCTTGTTTCATCTTGACCGGACATTGGCTGCCACCATCTTTGGAAGCTAATTCCTAATTCTACATCTCATCTCTCTAAACCTTTCATAATTATTATTGCTTCTCATTTATTTTCACTGTTTTCGTTAATTTAATTTTCCACCTTCAGTTACCTATAAAGTTTACTTTGTATTTGGCAATGGATTTCTCGGATGGAAAAGTGGTTCTCCTTCAAGCTATCGCACTTATGAACGATGTAGGGACGAGTAAATTAATTAGTTTCCAATTTTCTCGGAGCTGTTGCGATGTGGTTAACTATTTTCGTGTGATAAAATAATGGACATACTTGTATATTTTCCAGGAGGGTGAGCTTGCTAATAAAATTGTCAACATCCAGGATTCAATTCAGAAGGACAAAGCCCGCACGGTCACTTTGTTTAGCCAGGCTTTGGCATTAACGAAACATGAGGTGGACCGTAAAAAGAAGTGCTTGGAGCTATTGGAGGAGGTGGCGAGTAAGTTGTGAGACCAGTTGGTTTAATTAATGCTTAATTTGTAGTTAATTTGTGTGGTTGGAGTTTAGCAGAGAAAATGCGGATGTAAAATTTATTTCGAACTTTGAAAACTTTCAGAATGGTGGCAGATCCTTGTGGAAGACAGAGAGAAATTACTTTTAACTGTGTCCAGTTTGGAAATGGTACATTTAAATATATTCGTTTACAGTTATCCTCGTTGTAGTTGTGGAAGTAGAGTCCATGATAAAAATTGCTCGGAATAATACAAAATACTTAATACTAATACTTCGCTGTATTTGCAAAAATTGTGCATGCATTTTTGTGAAGTTAGTGTAATATATGTTATCTTAATGGCGTCTGTTTTGAATCCGACAGGAAAAAGAAGACATTTTGAGAAGATACACAGATCCCAGAGAAGTTTATGGGCCAATTCTGGAAGCAACTTTACGTGAGAAACAGCGTCTGTCCTGCAGCACACAAGATCAAGGAATAAATACAGACTCACCATCATATCATCCTTAATGTCCTTGCCGCAGCTATAGCCCATAGGTGCTTCCTGTGGAATAATCTTCCATTTTGTCTGATTTTTAAAATTTTCTTCAAGTTCTGATCAACAAGGTTAGTTTTTATGATGGCCATGGCCAGTCAACGTATGAAAAAATGAAATAATGTTAAGGGAGGCGCTGTAATACGCATTTATGTATTTGTATTCGTAAGTTTTTATTGTATTCATTTTTGCTGTAATTGTTCTGGCTCGTGTGACTTTTAAATAAATACATCACAACTAGGATTGCCACTTCAGAACGATGATGATTGAGTAATCATACCACACTAATCATGTAAAATTGTCAGTGATACACTAACACATTGTGATTTTTTTCCACATAATATGTTTGAATGTTATGTACATACGCAATATTCGAAAAAACGTATAAGGTACATGACACATTGGCAGATACAAACTTACATTAATGATTCATCTCAAACATTTTTGTTTGAATATTCAAAAAATTCCTAACAATCACACAGTTTTGAAAAATTTAAGGTATACAATTGTTGATTTCATTAGTCCGTTTGCTGTCTTTCCTCCTAACAGATAAAATAATTGGCATATTTTCTTGTCCTATGGGGTACGCAGTTTCATTCAATTTACTTTACACACATATTACCAGACTGATGATTTAAATATAGTTTTTTCATATTTTGTGCCTACAAAACTTCCTTTTTTAAATCAAATTAGTTTAGTTGAAGCCACTGTATTTTACCGAGATGAAATCCTTTATTTTCATATCCCTAAATGTATATAATAAATTATAAGAATTAGGTGCACTTTTTATAGCGAATCAACGAAGTATGTAATTTGCATATCACAAAGGATGGGTAGTTTCTGATATTTAGGCATTTGCAAAATATTACGCTTGTGCTAACTCTTATACTTATCTTGGTCTGAATTTCACTAATTCATTCCTGCCTTCCCACCAAAAATATCCTCTTAACTTTGTGTATATCATTGTAAAGAAATTCATTCAAGAAAGTGACAGAAGGATTCTTTTTACCATATATAAAAATGTCAATATTAATATTTCAGGTCTCTTTGAAACGATTTTGACTGTTGATGTATTTCAAGAGTGCAATGTACGTATCGGTAATATGATGTGAGGTTAAAGATAAATAAACAAAATATACTATAGTCTATTTGCCTCAATTGGAACAATTACAATTACTCGACTACTACATGATGGCTCATATTTACTCGAGATGCGCATAATAGTATGTCATGTACATCCTATTATTATGGTAAATTCTTCTCAAACACTGCACCTTTTGCATTTGTTAAATGTTTCTACTCATTTACTGGAGTAATCTGATTTCTGCTAGTGGTTGTGATGTCGTGAATAAAGTTTAAAGTTACTAAAACATATATTTATATATATATTATGGGTCAACTGCATGTGAACATGGAGTTGCAATTGCTTTTGGTATGGAAATTGGAAATACGGAAAACGTAAAGGAGTATGACTAAAACACCATGCTCCCTGCACGCTTTATCCCGTTGACTGGTGTTCAAAACGGTTACAGCAGGCAACATAGTACTGACGTTTTTCAACCAGAAAATACTTGGGTTTTCCACCGTTTATAATACTAGCAAGTACAAATTAAAACTACTTCTCGTTATCTATAAGATATACTGTACACCATTTCAGTCAAACTGTCGTAAACTTAATTTTATATAAACAAAACTCATTGTGTCAGCAATTGAACCCGTTCGTAGTAAATCGTACTAATTATAGAGCTTACACAACCAAAACCTTGACTTTTGTCAAATGAACTGAAAATATCATTATTACCACAAACGACGATCTGATTAAATTTTAATATTAAAACTGAGAGTGAAGTATATAAAGAGAAACAACGAAAATCGGAAATTACACTGAACCAAGTAAAAGATTAAACATTCTCAGTCTGGGTTCACTCGAGCTATACTACACTCTCATGCAGTAATTATTATGCATGTGGCTTTCTTCTGAGAATATAATATGCTGTGTAAATGTTTATATTACTAATTAGACATGATCTAGAGTCTTGACTAGCGCTTCCTCCGAGGGGAACGCAAAATTAAAAAATATACTACATACATATCGAGTTTGTATATGTTATGCACAGGGTAATTACAGTATTGCGGGGTCTTGAGGAATGAGAGGCGCCAGTGTTTGTGGATTTTGCCCCGGATGAGGGTTATTTTCTAAGTCGATTAGATCGGAGTCGCAGCCCCCTTGTCGCCTTTTAGATTTACCCTCAGGAATGAAGAGAGCCACTACTATGGCAAGCATCACCATCAACGATCCGAATACAAAAGGGGGTCCCGGCATGATCTGGAATATTAAAATACAATTAAAGTGCATCCAAACAAAAATCACACAATATTCATGAATCGACAACACTGTCCTCCTACAAGGAATCCACTTGTTTGCGTACCTCTCCAAGTAATTGCTGCTCCTTTTCTTTTACATGAATGGTCATTGTTGTGTTGGTAAATTCTACGCTATTCGTAGAGCCAGGACCTTTCTTGTTTACGCTACTTATTTGGTCAGCCAGGTTTAACCTTGCCTCATCTTCGTTTAAGTCCACATGAAACAAGTAAAATATCAAACCAAAAACTGCCGGCCCCAGCCCGTTACAAAGTCCTCTCATGCCAGTAACCATCCCCTGAGCCAATCCTGCAAAATATCCAAAGTATCATCCATACGTTAATACGAAAACTGTCTTATAATATTCATTATGTTAAAATGGCATGTTAGGAGATAACAAACTCTGCAAAGCGATATTACCTTGCTTGTCTGGGTCCGAATGCGTAGAAACAAATGCAGAAATGGCAGGGTATGTGATGCTGGACAGAGCTGCTAATATCCCAGCAGCCCACATCATCCTGTCAAAAAATAAATTGCATGTCATTCATGTCAATTCGTTTCTTTCTTAAAACATGCGTGCTGTAATTCCACACACACGATAAACTTACCAAGTCTGAGATCCAAAGCCGTACCAGGCGAGTTGGGTCATCTCAAATAGGAGCCCAATCACTATTGTCTTGCGAGGTCCCAAATTTTTCATTAAGAGCCCCATGATGGCCGTTTGGGCCACTACCGACATTATGCCAACAACGGCAATAAACGTAGCAACTTCTTCAGCTTTGAACCCCACGACTAACCGCAGGTATACAAAGAAACACGAATACTGACCAGCCTAAAAATAAAAACATACAAAGTCACTTATCGTCATCATGCTTTCACTTTGACATTTGACTTTGGTAATAACATCCGAAAAGCTTTTGCTTACCTCGGGCAAATATGACAAAAGAACCGCTACACACAGTAGTAATATCGTTTTGTCCTGGCCGACTTTCCTGAGAGCTGCAAATGGATCTGCTTGCTCCCATGCCAAGGGTGCCCAAGCTGACATCTTCAACTTCTGGGGCAGCGACTCTGGAACAGCTACGAGTACAAAGAGTACATCGAGAGCTGCAATTGCTGTAGCAAGTGCTACAACCGTCTCACGTCCATATGCATGCTCAACATAAGCACCGAGCGCTGGCGAGGTCACCAATGACGCTGCAAATGTCGCTGAAACCAGGCCGTAAGCCGCGGATCGCTCTTGCTCTCCTGATAAACATTAACGATAGAGCACCTTTTCATTTGCTGTACTGCTTTCCTTCATAATTCATAAACACTACACTGCAATTATGATTTTAACGTAAGCATACCTGGGATGACATCAGCTACGTACGCAAATACGACTGAAAACGTTACTGCAAAAACTCCCGATATAGAAATCATTGCGAAGTACCACCATGTATTGATTTGCATCAATGGAATGGGAGCACATGTGAAAAAAACTGTCAGTATTAGGAATAGTTTTCTTCCCCATACGTCCGATAATGCTCCGATCAACGGAGCACTCAGAAATGATAAAAGACCCTGCAATTTCATAAACAATTTTGCTTTATAATTTCCAATTCCAATAATTGGGCTTGAAAGTCAAATTTTGTACAAATTACAACATACCTTAATCCCTACTATCAGTCCATTCATAAGAAAGGTATGATTCGGAAACGTTTCATTGAGTACCTGCAGACACAATTAAGCACATTAATTTTACTGGTCACGCTTTCTTTCAAATGAAGAGGCAAAGACAAAGATTTTAGTTTTTCATTGCCGCAAAGTACGCTTCAGAATAAGAAATATGTATTACTTACGGTTATCATAGGGGTGGTCAGGAGACCCCAGGAGAAAAATTCGAGGAAAATAACGACAAGCGCATGGTTAACGGACGGCTCACCTATACCAGAGCCCTGTAACAAAAAATAACAAAAACAGATTATATTTCATTTCATGAAGACTTTTAGCTCATAATGCCATAAAAGGTCAAAGGTCAGCCAACTACTCTGTTCTGTATTATAGTATATTTGTATATATAAAGTAGGTATTCTACAATGAAGACAGACAAAGTTACGTACAAACAAACGGGCAACTCTTTCCCAATAGCTCACAGTCACTGTGCTCATCTTATTGATGCTTTCCATCACATCACTCTAAAGTCTATTAGATTTAGATCGAGCATCGTTTTCGCCGTGTTAGAGTATGGGCTTATAGGCGATCCAATGTTATCAAAGGTACTTGCATAAACTGCAGTGGAAGCACCGAATAGTAAGAAATATACTTTTTCTTGCCGATGAATTTACTAAATTTTAATTTTCGAAATACACACTTTGAATTTTAAATTCGATGGCAAAATGACCATCATCAAACAGAATTGCCAAAGTCGCAGAAAATCAAGTTATGGACAGTGCGGATGAACCATGTGGACGGTAACGGTATTGCAGAGGAATCGGATCGCAGCAAACCTACATAAAAGCAAACCAATCTCCCATATTACTTTCACCACTCCGCACAAAATTAAAGGAGAAAGCCATCAGTCAGAACTTATACGACAGAACACTCCGACACTAGCTGACGATTAATGGAGAATAATTTTGGAATCCTACATCTAATCGTGAGTATCTAAGAAATTATGAGTACATAAGGTATCTGGTAAAGTCTGAGTGTATTTTATTTATGTTATCTGCTTTTCGCAATGTGTGCAACATTATATGTCCATGTCCATTCGGATGACTTCAAAAATCTGACGAACATCCAAATCATAATCATTGTAAAAAAATAAGAAAAAATATCAGTAATGAAGAGTCTCCTCAAAATTCGACTTGTGCACGCATGCAGAGAGAATATAATTCCACAATTCGTATGCGCAAAAATCTCTATTTTATCTTCTCTTTCATGAACAATCTGCATGTAGGTATAGTGGATGTACAGTATATTCCCTGGTTTGCAATTTGCAATATAAAATGACATCCTGACATCCTCTATGTTGTATACGTATACTCGACTAATAAGACAGAAGTAGTTGTGCACCGAAACTCCACCATATTTTGTATAACTAGCGTAAACTGTATTTTTGCTGAATATAATGAATGTACGGCACAATATCTCATATGCCTATGAAGTATATAGCAAGAGCAGCAGGAGATCACTTTTTGCATTGTGATATTGTGAATGTTAGACGCTGCAAAGCCAGCTTAGCATTCACCTCCGACTTTTCGCTTGGAGTAGCTCCGGCCTGAGTACAAAAACTGAAGGTGCAGGATGTTGATTCGGTTACCAGAACAGAGAAAGTTTGATGCGTTCAAGACTGCTAAACCGTATGGAAACTTCAATCAGACTAGTCTGATTGAAGTTTCCATAGGGTTCAATTAACCTTGGATGCGTTATGGTTTTGCTTCAAACACAAGTTTGCATTAGCACTACGAACACATAAACAAAGTAAAGAAGTATAGGTATTTTGATATAGAGGATTTGAATGTATTGGACTATTCGATCGTCTGTACTTTTCCATTTCCATCTCAAGACGTCTTATGTATTTTCAACAACTCTCGGGCAACTGAATAATACGTGTAGCGATCTACATTCGTAATAATAATTAGTTTTATTATTATAATTATGTAGCAAATCCTCATAAATCGCATATAGACTGATCATAAAAATAAAATGCTACTTCTGAAGTCTGAAACGAATTCAAAAATACTTACACTTACTCTCATTATAAAGCCACCTGGTTCAAATGATTTTCTTATTCAATATTGCATTCAAAGTTTGTAGAAAAACCTTGAAACTGGTGTTAGCCAGAAGTTCCGATCGTCTCTCACTTCTAATCTACACTGATGCGAAGATTTGTTTGGTCAATACATTATGGGCAGTATTGATTTTTAATCAGGTGTATGGAAAAATCTATCTACATGTACTTGCGGGATGCAGACGCATGTACGAAACGAAAGTATGAAAGAATATGTGCCACATCCACATACCACATGTTTCCTAAATGAAACTGATCAGTTATGTAAAGCTAGACAGTACAAATGAGATTATAATTATCAAAAATATGGATGTATCTTGAGAAAATGTTGTTTCATAATAATCCTCATTTCTCTTTCCATTCCAAATCTATCGTCAGCCAGTGCAGAGAGGTCACACTAACGCGGAAAATGTGTATCACGCACAGACCTTGACATATGACATGTCTTTACACATCGTTCACACGAAAAATGTGAATGAAACGTTAATAATCTCGAGATACACATTTCTTGGCGAAAATGAGTTTTAAGTTCTTCGTTTTAATCCCAATAGGCATGCCTTACTTATTTTTACTCTGTTTTTATGTGAAGTGGTGAAAGCAACACTTGTTAACGACGCTAAAAATCAAGGCAAACAGTGTAATCAGACACAATGCAACACTGCAATTTTTTTCTGATGGTAATGATGATACTCCTGTTTCAAGAGGAAATGGGAAATTCAGGGTCCTTGGATGAATATACCACTTATTTCCACCATTTTCCAGCTGCCTAAATAAAGCCAGCCTCAATATAGCCAGATTCAGTCCATGTATAAAGTAGTTTTACAAAATGGAAGCAGCGTTCCAGAATACGTAACGCTATGTAAACAAGTAAGTACCACACATTGTTTTCGATGTGTAACTCTTGCGAACCTTCAAACACAACTGAGCCAGTTATGGCGAATTATGTGCAAAGTCTATGTGGAACAACTGCAACATTATAACCTTACATACCTTTCTCCACAACATAGCATCAGCATCATCATCCTCCGAGGCAGACGAAGAAAGAATGAGAACTAGGGCTCCCACTGACTTGGGAGATTCCGTACTTTCGTACCTCTTTTACACGGAGACGGAGAGAAAGCACAAAAGAAAGAAAGGGACAAGGGAACTACTGGGGAAAGCGCAGATGTGCTTCTTCTGGAAGCTGTGTGACACACTAACCTTGAAGCCTTATTGATCTGGTACAAACCAGGCCCCCACCAATCACAAGCGAGAACTTTCTCCAGCATAAAAACAGCAGACCATCAGAAAAAAAGAACAAGACTAGCCATAAACCTTCCTATCTCCATCTTCCCAAAGACCCCGTTAGAGTTTCATCGTGGAAAACGTACACTGCTGCATACAATGTATACATAAGGAACAGGCACATACTCAAATTTAGTTGTGTATAAATGAATACGGTTACTCCTTGTGTGGAAGTTAAAAACATATTTCTGTAGCACGTATTCTTACAAACATAGTCTTCAACCTTCAGGCTAGCAATGGTGCCACTTTCACTACAAGCTTGAGCCTGAGATGTCGGTCGAAGAAATAAGTAGAGATGCCAGTGGACTGGAAAAATGAACGAGTTTAAACATTAATAGGGGCGATTCGCATATTCCACTCCATCGTAGACTTACGAGACAAGAAATATAAATCCGTTACACAATACCTTGCAGGCAGTTGCAGGAAAAATACGTTATATCACTACAACACTGTGAAAGCCTTTATGACCATATCAAGTAAATTTTCCTTGCGGATCTTTGATCTAATCTTATCTATATTTCTTTGTCATCGCTATATTGACACACACAGCTTCTTCCTTGAGAAAGTCAAGGCACGAAACTGAGGAAGCAATTAAATTTTACGAAACTTAACCTTATATTTAATATGTACATTGTATCGTGTAGAATTCGGTGTTTTATCATACTCATCATACTCGTATACGTGATTCGTATTCATACCGCAACCCAAGTTTTACTACCATTATAAAACTCAGAAACAAAATCTTCATTAATTTGCTATACCCATAAAGCAAACTAATGAAATTTATCTTCGTTTTTTGTTCCTATTTTAAAACATGGTCCTTATCTTCCAATTTGGAATTGTTTGGATTACGAATAAGGCTGAACATTTAGAAAAGGAAAGAGGGAGAAGAAAGTCACTACTTCTGGAACGGAAGACTGTATTTCCCTGAGTGAGCAGGGTATCATGCATGTGAACAAAACATAATCACATTATCCCATCACTCGTTTAATACCGTCGGAAAGAAGATCGCTATGCATGCAGGAGGCTCATTAGCCAGACGTAGTTTGTGTTTGTTTGCAAAACTACCAGAGCTATGAGCGCGTATATATTTCTCTAACTATCTGCATATTCTAACATGAAATGATACACGTACATATTATGCAACATCTTGGTAAAGTTTGGATTGGAACAAGCTGCGAGAACTTTGATTATCTTCTTTAATGCTTCAAAAACACTCTTAAATGCGGCATGCTTTCATCTTTTGTTTGTTTTACAAAATCATTTTCGCTATTCCGCCGTTCAAGTTTTGAATCTGGGGACTATTTCAATATTAAAATGATACTCCTTTTCAGAAACTACTCGGTTGTACATTTATATTCATGCAGTCTTGCAAAATTATCCACGTATCACGAAACGACGGTACAGAACGGAGTTTAAATTCAGGATCATGTCAATGGCAATCTGCTCAACGAATGTAGCAAAAATTCATACAACTCGCAGAACGCATTCATATGCACCTAGACACTTGTATTTTCTAAAATGCATTTTCTACAGCCTTAAAATTCCTACTCATAACCTCGTTTTTAGTTCATCACCATAAAGTTCCAAGAGTAAACAACAATGAATGCCGGAATTGAAAAGGATTGAACGTAACAAAAAGACTCAAAAGTAGAGCACATGTACGCAGTAAGGTGCATAATGCATACTTTAGTTTGACAGTTCATCTAATGCATATTAAATGAGACAAGGATACAATAAAATTCACCAGATCCTATCACCACTCTACGCTCCTTCGTCCATGAAGTTTTATGTTACACTCTTTTACGGCGCATAAAGTAAATATTTCCACTCAAAAAAGAAGGACGTATTCAATAGAACACACCACATTTATTTTGCTCGTAGAAAAATGGAAAAGCTTACTTCGCAAAATGATTCACTTGTGAAAACGCAATTTTCAGAGGCGACTCGAATACCTTCGTATTGATTACTTTTTCCAGTGCCTTACAAGCATTACTTATGTTCTGGTGTACATCTGCAACTATTCCTTGTAAGTACTCACAGTCAGAGTCGGTAAGAATAGATATTATGCTACCTACATGATCCTTGGTTTAGTAACCGAAGCCTTGAAACACGCCAAAGAGGGCTGCCTTGACTAATAACTGATGATCAAGCGAATAGGCAACATGAAACATCTCACATCACATTTCAAGAAATCACGAATGGAGATTGACGAATATCCCCTTTGCAAATACTACGCAGATCTTGTGTACACAACCAACTGATCTCCACTCCAGAAAAAGTAACATGTTTGATGCTGGATTCTTGGAAAAATCTCAGCTCGCCTTCTCAAGCATGATGATACTGTTTGGGGAAATTGCAGTTTTATCTAATACTATTACATTACTTTCCAGAATCGAAGTAGGCCACGGCCGTGTGAAACAACAAGTGATCAAATTGCATGTCCTGATTATCTTGTAGTTTTATAAATAGCTCTTGTATGATGATGATATAAACATGAAGAGCCAAGCATCTGTTTCGGTCGATTTTAATGATGTCTTTTACCCCCTTTTGTAAACCCATATCGCATAATAAAAACATAAGGAAGTCATTCATATTGTGAACAAGCTGGAAAACGAGCAATGCAATCTTTTGCGCTCCAGTGAAAGTCACATGCGGAATATGTTTGCAAATACTGCAGATTCATTTCCAAGAAACCATGAAATTTCACGACGTTTTGAATCAAATTGAGCTCTACTCGTCTTCACCACAGGCCTTGTAACAATGTCCTCCTGATCAATGCAGTGCAATTTCCTCGTCCACCCACACAAAGTTGTAAAATGGGGAAAGTGGTGGGTACTTTCACTACGTCTTCTCCTTTGGAACGACGTAGGCTACGCTACACAGGGCAATAAACTACTACTACAGCTTGTATAACACATTCCTCTGGTCTCTGCGTAGTGGCAATGTGTGGTGATCCTCCCACGCGACGCAAATGGACGGGGCTGGACTTTTTAGTGCTGGCTGTTTTATTCAGCGCTGCCCTCAATTCCAAGTTTCACATAGGTATTCTAACACACATATCTAGAGAATGTATATAGCTTTTCTCAATGAGATTCTTGCAAAAATAACACTGCCATGGCATGTGGCGGAAAGGTATCGTTATACTGTAACTCAGCCAAGATTCACACATAAAAGAATGATGATATACTTTATCCTTTTGCACTGTGTAAAGGCAAAATATTTTTTATGTATGACATCCTTCTCCTATGTGCATACACGAACAACTTTCCTGGATGCTACATAATTTTTTATGTACAACTACAATACGCAGGGTAACGAACGGGTAACGGGTCACAACTAACTAAATCCCGAAACATTCGCAAACCTTTATCGTAGAAACGAACATCCAAAACGATATGCTTGTGCAACACATTACTTAAATGTTGTTGTGAATAAATATATTGAGCTTTTACTTTCAAGTAAAAATTGTATTGTGTACTAATGTACCTTACGAATAATTTGATTTGTGGAAACCAGAAACTATGCTATTCTACAATAATGCAGATATATGCGATTTATTGCAGTTCATTGATTTGATTCATTCACTCTCACTCCACGTGGTTTGGTGGTTTTAATGGAAGCAGAACGTAGTAGCATAGCACACTCATTAATTTTTAGTCAGTATGAGGCACATATACTCTAAATGCGCAGTAAAGCAAAGTATGCTTTAAGGGTTTGCAAAACAATATGAAGTGTGTAAAGAGCAGGTGTAAATGGAGGTGGTGGGTGAAGGGTTTTGTAACATCTTTTATGCATACTTTCATACGTCCACGTTTAACTTTCATAGAATCAGTTACACAATTACAATGTTAGTGTAACTTCGAGTGCCACATTGCAGCCTGCAGGCATGCCCGCTTGCCATTTCTTTGGAATGTAAACAAAATAAAATCTTTTGCACACTCATAGGTTCCATTTCATTCATGGAATACCGCGACCGCCACCCGGAAAGGATTGCCGCAGAGCTGGTGCTCGCTGCTAGCACACCTTTTTGTTTCTTTAAGAAGCACGACTTGCAAAGGTATGTGCAATAAGTAGTTAGTTTTGGGAAGTTTTATTAGAACAATGCCTTTGAAAAAGAATGTTCCACACAAATTTTGACAACTACTTGCATACATTCAGTTATTCAGCACAGAAAGTGTAGCGACAGCGTGAGCGAGCGCGAGCTTACTGCAGACGTCGGATTAATAAGTACGCTATATATTGTGCACAGCTGAAAGAACTTCCTGCAGTATTGTATGAGATTGCCGAGCTGTGAGCAGTTAACTGCAGATATTGGCAAGCACGGAAGTAGTAATGACCTACCACCTACACGCTTAGTTACAACTGCAGGAAAGCTACGGAATTCATTCTAAGAAAGTGGCGCTCCTGTAATAAAAATACTTTTCCTTCACTGGGTTGTGGTCACGTAAAATGTGATTCTGCTGCAGGACAGAGTACATAGTATATAAGCCGTCTGCCTGCTTGTCCGGTTTGTTGCATACTTGAAAATCTTTCGGGAAACTTGAGAACGTTAGAACGGTACGCGTAGTACGATACGAGTATCCAAATTACTGCGGATTTCTAGCAGCTTGTGCATGTTTCGTTTAGCAATGCGAAATTCTAATCACCGACAGCTTGAAATATAGGTTCATGTTATTCCACTAGAGTTGATTTTGCTCTACGTTCTGTTTGTAAAAAATTGTCACCACAAAAATAGCATGCCCTCGTATTGGTTCATGCACACTTATTCGCTGCATAGGCTAGGCCATAAGTCACAACAACCGATGTATGCAAAAACGACCCAAAATCTCAATAACCTGGAATGGAACTTAAACTAGGGTAGCGAAAAATAAGTCAACCAACGAACAAGTCTTCTTTAAAATGTTACTTCACTTTTACTACGGCGAGGCAGAGGCACATGTTCACATTTCTTATTTTACGTAACAATACCCCACGTCCACATTGTAGAGCATACCTCCAATTTTTTGGTTTTGATATCATTCCAACAGTTCCAGTGCAGTGGAACATGTGCGTTATACATATACCTTATATAGGCCGACCTGAGTGGTGAAACTTATCTACTAATGAAATCGATTTCCTGTCCTTTCAAATGTGAGGCCTTGAATTTTTCTTATGTCTCTTGTGAGAACTTGCCGATCTTCCAAAATGTGCATTTATACATACGTTGCTAAATTAAGCTGTTACCATCTCTGTAGTAATGAAATATGTGCTTTGTGCATTATGAGAGGACTGTATTTTTTAGATGTGTAGTGAAGTAACGATGCTGCTTGAGATTGCATGCATGGGGCAAAGTAAGATGC